>DWAJ01002746.1:0-16559 GCA_018238005.1 Eurema mandarina
TTGTCTTGATTACGGGAGTGTCATAGGATACATTTTATCCTAAAAGTCCCACGGGATAAAGACATAATTACTCTTTTTTTAGTGTGCAGTCGGGTATTTTGTTTTTTTAATAATAATTACTTGTTACAAGTAGTTACAACTTGGTTATCCAATGTTTGCCGTATTGGAACATCCTCGTCCGCTAATCCAATAAATTCCACTAAGCCGCCAATCAGATTCTGTATTATGTATCTACACTGTGGTATACCCACCCACCTATACCTCGAGTCCACAAGCATTAGTACCTGAAACACGGAGCTATTTACCGATGGGTGGGTATCGATCGCACCCTACGGTCACGACGAGTGGATCACGTAGTTCATTGCTCAATATTTCCGTACCTGCCTTGCCACCGTTCAATAATGTCCTGAGCAATGTGGCTTCCTTTCACGGACGAATTACCTGATGTGGTTCGAAAGCTCTTTCGCTTGAGATTTATATAACAAATGTATAAAGGTCTCTTCAAGAGACCGACCCTGTGTTTAACCAATTCTGTACTTAGTATTAATTGTTTGTAACAAAAAATCCAAGTTAAAGTGGAAACCTGCTGATCTTAAGGTGAACGTAACAAGTTAGAAAACTTGATAAGCGTTAAGAAATATAAAAATTAAGATAAAATTTCATGTTTCAATAATTTACACAAAAAGAAAATTCTTGTTAAAATAAAATGATTTACTCTTATAAGGGCCAAGGATTGTTCGAAAACGCTATGAGCAAATCCAATATTCGACCCCTTTTGATATCTAATAGCTTATTAGTTATTAGATATCTAAGTTAGTCTTAGTGCTACTCACTAATCGATGTTAATCTTTGAAAAAATACTAATGCTAAGAAAATATCTTAGTTTATCTTGATCGTGTTTCACAATAGCAAAGGTAACCAACCAGTTTCTCATGGATTAGCGTAATTGGAAATTAAACGCTTTTAACAGTGTTTGTTATCAACTCTGTACCGCGTCAAAGATTACTTGTTATTTGGTCACACCGAATTACTTATCGCACTTAAACGAGTTTTGCGTAAATCTTATTACCGCGTACTGCGTAAGCGTATATAATTGACGGAAACACGCGTTGTTTTATGAAGATTTTAATCGTTGCTAAGGGCCGTACGATTCTTTCTTAGATTTTTTACCTTTATTAAAAAATAACCACGCCTTGTTGATAACGCCTGTTTTTGTAGCAAGGTACTTAATATACTTCTACATAGCCTTTGTTTCTCGAGAATACTCTAACATCATAAAATTGAAAGTTAATAATCGATTTAGTGCTTTCGAGCCCAACCATTGCAAGCAAACAAACAATCAACTCTTTCCTATATAAAATATTAGTATAGATTCTATATAAATTTATCCGTTTCGATAATCCTTTCAAAGTATATAGTGAAGTAGTTAGTACCTTCATATAATTTGCTACACAACATTCGTACTGAAACTAGCAAGTACCACCGTCTGTAGAGGACCCGAGCGCTTTAAACTTTTATTTCCTTCTGTCGCTAAAACGATCGTATTCACTTTATGTGTTTCTGAAAGTCTTAATAAAATCCGTCTCGGGTTTAACGACGCTGGTACAGACACACGAAATATATTATACATTTATTAGTACCGACTTCTATACACGGCTCTGTTACATAATGTACGGACATGTTTATAGTTTAATATAAATAAGTATCAGCCGAAGCAGTTAAGGCATGGGCATTAAATAGCCAATTACACATGCAATTTATGAAACATTAAAATATGTGCCCCTTTTTTAATTCTAAAATATCTGTTACACCTACTCTTATCTCCAAACCATGCAGTATATGCAATATACATAGTCTACATAAATATGCAATATATGGAAGCTCTAAGCTTCGCAAAAACTTATACATACATCATACATACATCTTTAATATCGCAACCCTTAAGATGTTAGAAAACAATATCATCCCTTCACTTCTAGGAAGGACTTCAGCTACGTGACGAAAATGAACGTAGCTGAAGAGTTATAAAGAAATATTGCATACAATACTCGATATACCTACGGAAATGTTACTGACCGATCGTCGTACTTTATAACATTTTTAACACAAGGCTTTACATACATCCTTATCCACTCGGTTAGCGTGACAATGAAGATTGATAGCGAACTAGAAGAATCCCAATAAGCCAGCAGTCTTACTTCTCCACTTAGGGTTAAGTTTTATACTCACCAACTTCTAGAATATAGTTTCAATATTTTCCATACTAGGTATTATACGTTTACTTAAGAAATTATTATTTTTGGCTATACTCGCATTTATTCAGGTATATACACATAAGCCTTTCTCTTGAAGCACTCTACCTAATAAAAAAATGAATATCGAATTGTGTAGTTCTAATGACTTAAGCAAACATAAGGACTGCCAGAAGAAAGCGACTTCGTTTTATACTACGTTATAAAAATCACGTAAATTATTGACACCGAGACTATTATCTACGATTTAATGAAATAAACTTTAAAACAGTACAATTTAGCGTTTAATTCTATTCGTATTTCAGAGAATTGAAGCAATTAGGTCTAACTAATCGGAGCTTAGCGGCTCGCCTATAAACGAGCCGTCATTAATTATTAGCATTGCGGTGTCAACATGCACTATTTATTGTCTGTGAGATTTTGACCTTTTTGGGACGCAGAATGATTTGTGGATTATGCATTCTTTGACACTAGCCCTTCCCTCTGAGTTTCACCTGCGTATTAGCAATGTTCTTGAGGCTATAATTGTTTGTGTATTCAGTATTATTTTAGGATAAAGTAGATTTTATTTTGTAACAAGTCGGGAAATCGGATACACACACTGACACACACACACTCACGCAAACACATCAAACTTATAACACCCCGCCTTTTTTGCGTCGGGGGTTAAAAAATAAGTAAGAAGTAAAGACGCAATAAACTTTATTAAAGTATGTTTAAGTTTAAAGAGTTTACTTTAGATACTTCGCTGTACAAAAATAATTTAAATCCAAATATAGTAATATGATTGTATCTATTATGACTAGGTTATAGGTAATGTGATACGAGTCTAATGCTATTTTGCAAGTAAAGAGACGAAGATTTCATTAAAATAAGTACCATTTTACATTATTGGTTGTATTTTTAGAAACTTCCGACTATTGCGCGTTTCATTCGAGCAAGCGAATTATAAATGATAAAATTATGCGGAAGGTTAACTAGTTGCTTTTAGATTTAATGTTAACTTCGAACTCCTACCAATCCATGTATATTGCATGCAATATCCATAAATGTGTGCAAAGCGAGATCAATATAAAGGGAGGTAAGAAGGTATTATTAACAAAATATTTTTTTGTTAAATAGGTATTTTAAGTAAATCCATCAGCTAATCACAATCGCATACAAATTGTTTCGTTTTTGGTACTAAGTGACGTTATGTTATAATTAAAATATAAACGGATAGTTTTAATCTTAAAGAAACTATTTTTTCTCGACTGTTTGTAGATAAGTTTATATGTTACTAGCCGACGCGTGCCCACTTCGATGGGCATAATGTTAACAATCCTTTTTTTATATAGCCTGTGACACTCAGCAATAATGTGACTTTCTATTAGTGAAAGAATTTAAAAATCGGTTCAGCAGATCCCGAGATTACCCCCTACAATTTAACAAACACACAAATTTACTTCTTTATGATATTAGTATAGACTAATTCCATACATATAAACGACATTTATAACTAAGGAACACTTTGTTCGAAACTATCAAGTACGTATAAACTTCTAAGAGATATCTGCTGTACTTATACTACTGTAACATATTATGTACATATATATCAGGCGCGGCGGGTTCAACGACCGGCGGTTATCTTAACTTAGACAAACTATATTTGACGTGCGACATCATTATTGTGACAGCGTCACGCTCGCATCGTTTGATGAGACGTTTTGATTCAAACGTATCTAATTCCGTCTACTCGCACTGCCTACTCGGGTTTCTAGAAACGCGACGAACGAACTTTGTAACTTATAAGTTACTAGCTGTTGCTCGCGACTTCGTCCCCGTCGGATCTATTTCTATTATTATGTTTTAGTGAGTCAATCTTAGAAGATAGACATATACTGTCGCGTGCTTTTTTTTTAGATCATTTAAAGAGGAATAATTCTTTCATACATATTATTTTTGTATCTTGAACCGTTTTCGTAGCGCACGCAAAGGAAGCCCTCAAATATGATTAATTTTCCCATGTTTTTCCATATTTTCCATTATATCTTCGCTGCTATTAGTCGCAGCGTGATGTTATGTAGCCTAAAGCCTTCCTCGATAAATGGTCAAGTCAATAAAAAAAGAATTTTTCAATTCGAACCAGTAGATCCTGAGATTAGCGCTTTCAAACAAACAAACAAACTCTTCAGCTTTATATATTAGTAAGTATAGACAAGTAAGATTAACAAATGTCTAAACGGATGATAATACATTAATCATACAACGTTCGCAAAACACAATTCTAGGAAGGCGCAAATCAAAACATACACATTTATAAAAGTAAAAAGATTTAATACCACTTCACTTGTCACCTTTAACGCGCAAGAAAATGATGCATTAGTCTTTACATTTTTTTATTCCAACTGAAATGATTGCTTAAGTATGTATATTTATTTAACACGTCGAACCTTTCAATATTGCCTTCGGCTCAGACAAATAAATACATACCTTAACGAAAGGATAGCTTATAAACATTTATGAGTATTTATATATATTTAAATACGTTTCGATCGTCTTTATCAGATCGTTGCACTAATACTAAAACCATTGAAATAATTATAGAAAGAATAACAGTAACTATTTAAAAAAGTAACAACACAAAAGCGCTGTTTTTTTTTGAATATTCGTATTTAAACTGTGTAGTATAGTGATATACACATATGAATATCGTGCTGTAATAAAGACACATTCTAATTGCACCCCTTTGAGCTTCAATAGGATTTTTGGCAGCGCGTCGCGTCGATGAGGCAGTAAAGACGTCGTCACGGCCAGGATGTCATTCGAAATGCTGGGAACATTGAACTAGCGACATTGGATGCACAATTATTACCGACAGCTTAAGCAAATTGTTGTGATAAATTGAACATAGAAAAGGTGGGTTATTGTTTCTATAGACATTGGTTGGTCGTTGATGATTACATACAATATATTATTATATTCAATTATTCGATAAACAAAAAATAAACTTAAAATTGTAGGTAAGGTAGATAATTTTTAATCGCCATGTCCTTAATCTTTTAAGCCAGATAACAAGATCTAACCTGTAATTATGTCATTAAATAAAGAAAAAATAAAACTATACGTCTGATATGAAACAAATCAAAATTGCCATACCGTTTATGGGCCAAAAAATTTAACTATATTATGTTGTCGTTTCGCTACGGATATACATCGATTGTGATGGCGATAACCGACCTTACGACATCTTAATATATATAAATCTCGTGTCACAATGTTTGTCCTCAATGGACTCCTAAACCACTTAACCGAACATAATAAAATTCGCACACCATGCGCAGTTCGATCCAACTTAAAAGATAGGATAGTTTATATCCTGGTATTGTACGCGAGTAAAACTGCGGGACGCAGCTAGTAGCTTTATAAGCTAGACCCGACAACTTCGCTATAAAAGTGTCATACGTACAACGCGAGCACCATTCATATGGTCAACATGACTCGCAAAGTTCAGCCGGTGATTGTTGAATGTTGATGCAACAAAAACGCAGACCGCTTACGGGGCACGAGTTAATCCGGCGAGCGTGCCGCCGCTCCGCCTCATCACTCTCACACAAAAAGCGAAGAACAAAACGGTAATACATCGCCGCAAAAAATTACGACATGCAAAATTATCCAACTCGGTTCGCGCCGAACGCCGAAAGCGTACGGTTAAATAATTTCATTACAGCTCGCTTTTTGTACGCGGTAAAAACGGGCAATCATAATAGGTACACATAGATGTTATGATTGTTAAATAAATTATACGTTTGTTTGCTTTAATGATTATGTTTGGATATACAATGAAATTGTTGTGAAGAGTCCTCGAAAGCGGTTGAACGATCTCTTTATGAGACTGATGATATAACACGGTTGTTCATTGCCTCTCCTGATTCATCGCGGACGTGTATAGTTCGTTGGAGCACTCGGATAGATAAGTAGGATTATGGAGGTACTTATTAGTTGCTATAAGTAGTGGTTGATATATTTTAAATATTGCGCAACTGCCTTTTGTAGTTTGTTCTTTAGACACAACGTATGTCGGATGAAAAACCGACCAACCGAAATTGACTACATGTAGAAATTACTAAGGACAGTTTTCACGTTATTTTTAAAAATAAACTTGCTTTTAAACATAGCAACACATCCCGTTCGTCTATTTGTGGATTCATACATCACTTGGAACAGAGAAAACACGCTTGATTAATACATTAGAAATGAACCTAACATAATAAAACAAAGCACAGAACGATTTATTGCGAATGGCAATTAAGAAGCTAAGTTAGTTACGCAGAATTCATATAGGTAACTTCAGTTCAGACAAATGTACTCCATTAAACTCTTTGTATTTTGAAAAAATACCAAAATTTTTGTATACATACATATTATTTACGCAATGGTTGATAATTCAACTTCTGTTTTTATATCTTTTACATCTACGTCACGTCTTTATTTCCCTGCTATAAAACAAAAATAGAAACAATACCTTTGTATACATATCCATGTTATAAGGTACGATAGGGTTGGCATAATAAAAAATTCAATTAAATAACTTTTTAAAACACTTAACCCTAATTATCGCCCCTTGACAACCGATACGAACAAAAAATCACTTAAAACAAAATGTATGTAGTAGGTACAGTACATATGTCCGTCAGCGCTTGTTAATTCAGCACATTTCGGCAACCGCAAAATAACTATAATCATTCACCATCAGTACATCATCCCATAAATCTTAGAGCAAATTGCACGGTCCATATCGCGATCGCCTTGTTATTAACTATGACTCACTCTTGTACTTACGGAGCACAGCTTTCGGCATCACAGGTAGTGATTTAATGATACAATTATCTATGACATTACTCAATGTTATATGTAATTTGTATTAATATGTACGGTTGCTATTAAACGACTTGGGTTGCTCCAGGGTTTTTTTTTTAAAACTTACATGAGTCCAGATTTCTTTAAACTTCAAGAACGATTATAGGCGGCGGTTTGCTTGGGCTTGTCTGCTAGTTGGCCCCCTATTTAATATATAATTCCTTAAAACTCGAGACTCTAGTATTTTCATCAATAGTGTATACAGAATCATTTATAGACACGAGCGGATAATTAAGTGATAATTAATTGTAACTACTCATTAGCATGCCATACACGCTACCATAAAAGCACACAACACGTATTAGGTATGGACGTACATACGAGATACAACTTAAAGGAAATGAAAAGGTTAAAGGTGTCTGATTTACAAAAGGAAGTACTGCCTATGGGGATAAGGAAGCCCTTATAGGATAAACATGTTATGAAGTAACCTAATCAAGAACTAAGTAGGTTAATGTGTGGAGTAAGTATTTTTTAAGGTGGTGGATTCTGTTGGGATGGTTCACCCAATGGTGAGATGGTTTCTTCAAAAGCAGGCGTTAAGTAATAGCATCACATCATACATGTAATTGCGATTCGTTCGGTAACTGGAAACATCGAAGCCCCATATTTCATTCCCGCTATTCCTTATCGTACTCTTAATACTCTTTTTTCAAAAGAGGTATAACATTTTCCATCACGCGAAACTTTTGCTCAGTTACCCACCATCACATAAACAAAATAACAATTTTTTCATTGAAAATGTACCAACACAACTCATGCTAACAAAACGGTGCACTAGAAAAACTCCACTTCCTGCAACGTAGCTAATCTATGAATCAGTAGCACATTGCACATTGCACGTAAGTCTGCATGCACAAAGAGCAATAATTACGATAGTTGAACGACCGGGCTGAATCGATATGATTTCATATGCCCTACCATACATGCCAGTTTGGCCTGTAACATCGTGTTGAATGCACGACGCACATGTCAAAATCTATAGCTTTTTGTTCCCATCTATAAAAGGTTATACAAGTATAATGACGTCATTATAAAAGGCAAATCGTATTCATACCTTCTTATATAATGTCCTAATTAACTATACCTACTTAGTACACAACTGAAGTTTGACTTCGTAGCGTTGTTAACTTTGAATGTAATGAACCATTTTTTATTATTTTTTATTTACCAATTTCACATTCTGTCATAATGTATTAAGCCGAAGAGTAAAGAAAACAAACGAGATAGAATTGAATGCTAAAAACAGGCATTATAAGTCATTTATAATCGAGTAAAGTACTTTGTTCATTTATAACAAAGACGGTGTCCTATCTGAATCATACATCACTGATCAAATACATACAACAAAACAACAATAAATGTTTCCTGCTTTTTATGCCCAATAAGCTTAATGAATTAATGCTTAGAATTAAGGCAGCCGAGTTGATGGTTCCAATAATTATCGATTATTGGGGTCATGGGAATAGTGCGACCTATAAAAGGTTTGTGATAGGACAATAGGTTGCTAGAGGTCACGATTGTTTATGCAACCGATTGAACTTTACCGTTTCCATTTTGTTTTGACCTTAACATTTCTACGTCATTAGTTGCTAATGAACGACATCACATTGATATTGTAAACATTTCCTGTAACGATCTAGAACAATCTATTACATTCGTACTAATACTAATACATTCGTTCTAATTACTGGTTATACAACCCAAGATAGTAATAATACTCATAATTTTTAAATTGGAATTAAAAAGAGAAGCACGTCAATAATGCATTATAAGTAACATAGTAGATACCGATATGTAATAGAACCGCTTAGGAATTCCCTTCCGGCGTCCATCTTACCCGGGGAATAACGTCCTGGTTCCTTTCAAGGTTGGGGTCTATTCACTTCTTCCCTTACGATCGGGAGAGATAAATAAAAAATGAATATTCCAGACTATAGTTAGTTGAAATATTAACAACGACCAATTCATCGATTGGTCAGTTGTCAGTTCGAACCAAAGTACGAGTAAGGTACTTTATCTCTCAATGAATTCGGCCGACTAACCAACGACACACAATTAGCAACAACAACGGGCACAATAGAAAACCAACGCACTGCAACATTTCCACCTACTCGCCATCTAGGTTTTGGTGTAACGGCAGTATCGAATGACCTTAATGCACCGAATAACAAGCTGACGTATACAGACATGTGTTTTTCAAACCGCTTTCAGTGTAAAAGCACACGGATACGAACGGTAATGGGTTAAGTAAATATTATTGTTGCCTCTTAGTTTCGGAGATAGAAAGTTAACCGCAGAATTTTTTAAGTACAAGTGTTAAAAATACATTGATTTACATAGAAAGCCTTCAAGAATGGCTTTTCATACGGTGTTCAAAACAGATACAAGTTATAAAATAGCTACTTTATTGTAAAGCATATCTTAGAATTTAAAGATATATTCGATATTCGAATTTTTAGGGCACCTATAATGGGGCAATTGTAAAATTACTGGTGCGAAATTGTAAGAATCAATCATAAATTTTTGTCCTACTTGTTGGTGCTCATTATAAATAAATAAATAAATAAATATTGCATTCGCATTGGTTTTTTAGTGTTGCGATATTATGTCATAGTTATAAACGTGGAATAATACCGCGAATTGAGCGAGCATAATCGATATTATGCAAAGCCTTACCGTTTCTTAGAACAACGGGCTAATTGTATAGCCGGTCTTTCGATTGTTCGACCTCATTCTACAAGAAAATTACGCGGAAAACTTTTCAAAGTGAAAAAGTTGATACAAAAAGCTAGTACGAATTCTCTTCGAACGCCTGTTCTCAATTCCCGTAATAAAATCTTATTCAGCTAAAATACTGCTTACTTGTTATGTAACCCGAATTCTACGATATTTTTTATATAACCGATATCGTAAAACTTCTTATATGAACATTGTAGAGTTTGCCCAGTGAACTGTGAAGTCTCTTATACGTACTTCATATAGCATAATTAATAGCGTACACTTGTAGTACTGACGAATAACCAGGTAGAACTCCGATAAAAAATAATTGGAACACCAATTTATTTAATGGCTAGCTAATAAAATTAAAACGCAAGGTCAACTCGATGATACGTATAAGATAATACGATGCAGAGTAATTAATTTAGACGGTGACAGATATATTCTGGCGTATACTTATTAACCCGAGAATAACTAAGATCAATCGTCTCTAAACATTGAAGGGATAACACGACGTCGGGTCAACGACACTCAGCTGCTGTGAGGACTGAAAATAACGTAGCTATTAATTGATTCACACACTCCGACATCTTGGCCGCCTTTGAAGTTCTGACCACATTTCATCGTTAAAAATCAAAGTTTATTTGGATACTATTAGGGGAGTAAGGTTAGGCAAAAGTAAATACACAGCTAAGTTCAAAACATTTCCACACACATATTTGTAGCTATTTAGGTAGAAACAGATCATATAATAAACGTTTATAAACAATAATTCATATTCAGTTACCGGGCCAGACGTGCCGGGCCGACTGGTGAGCAAGCAGGCAACGAGAGATAATTAACAACAGAATTGGCCGGAGACAGCTAGGCGCCTTACTTTTGTCGATGTGCATTACGCTCCGACGTTGCGGCGCGTCGCAACTCGACGCAGTAATTAAAAAGCGTCAGATTAACCCACAAACGTGTGGGAAACGTGAGTCTACCTCTGAATCGAGAGGCTCAGAGCTCAGGATGTCTGCGAAATTGTTGAAATTAAGGTGAAAGCCGCAGTACTAGACGATTACCGTCAATCCTAATAATGCGTAATGACATCGGTAATAGCGGATAGAGAATGCAGTCGTGTTGTCTGAGCCGATTTTATTAGAGACGGTACGTCACGGACGGTGCCGGCGCCGAATGCTCACGCTCTGATTTGCATATCGCAAGCGAAAGAGTAGCGGTAAGATCGACCCATATTCAAAACAGGCAATGAGGCTATAAAATTAAAGATGTACCTGCTGCATATCTTATCTAAATTCTCTTGACCTTACATCCGAATCAACGTCTTGCAAGTTGAATTTGACCTACTTTTAGATTCGCGGTCGACTGACATTCCACTTCTAGCACATTCGAATAAATGGTAATTAGCACATGAATTTGTATTTTTGCAAAATTTTTAAATTAGTAAGTCATTTTATATTATTTGATCTGATGATCTTGTGTGCATTTATAATTCAAATCAGAGCAGATATTTTAATATAATCGAATCGCTGACTTAAAAGCGAGGCTCAATTCCGGAGGCACTCAGAAACTAGTTGTAATACCCGATAACGATATCCTAGTGACTTGAATAGCTGCGTTAAACTGGTTCATTTGAATATTAGACGCTCTAGTAGTATTGTCTTGCTCCCGATATTCGTGCGAAACTCGACGTAATCCGCGTGGCGAATTGCAAACTCCGTAGTGGTTTCGAGGCGGCGGAAAATTGTTGTTTAAGAGCGTTAATAATCGCCAGTAAACAGCCAAACGAGCTCCCTGTGGCCACTGAGCATCGCTGCTACACTCCAGTTAGCGCGGGGAAAAAGTGAAGTTTCTTGATTTCGTCAAATGCACCATTAACCCAATTCAAGAGAGCGGAACCGATGTCGACGGAAGCATTGTCGACGCGCTTCCATTGTGAAAGCCTATTAGATAATGCGTTTAGAAAACGAGGTTTGAGAAAACTTTGAAAATCGTTTTGTTTAAACTTTCAACCGAGAGACACTTTCAAGAAATTTATTATAATAATTTTCACAAAATCTTGTTAAACTTTACGTGAACGTACATGTTTACGTGAACATACGTTATGTCTTAAATTTATATTTGAGCGGTAGCTAGCTACCGATGGCTCATTATTAAAACAGGCACAACATCCACTTAACCGAATTATCCTCTTCAGCGGAATGTATTAAGTATTAACATACAGCATTGTTATTCTTCAGAGAGCGCGTACATTATGAATCATTTAATAAAGTCAACAGGTAGACATCCGATAAAATCAGCTGTGCGTGAGAGCGATCTGTGGCGATTTACTATTTGAGCTCGGATATTTGTTCACACGCCTCGAGGTATTTTCGTCACTAGCCTTACAATCACAACCATCACTAACGCTCAAATTCTTAAGTCAGAAACTTTATACAACACCAGCCGAGCTTTACCTAAATCTTTAAATAAATAATTGAAATGCTTGTTTTACGAAATGGTAAAATATGTCAGAAAAATTATACATACTATACTTATGTTTTCTCTCTAATGAAAATGGACATACATTAAACGAAACCTACAAGCTTCACGGACGATTTACGTCAAAATACAACTTATAAGATTTCCTATTTTGTACGTACACGGCAATAACATAAACATCACTTTACATAACAAAGGTAAACTACCACAATAACTTGGTTAACATAATGCTCAGTGAAATCGGATTATATTCTTTTCGCAAAGAACACGTGAAATGCGTACATGATGCAAGGAGAGGCGTTGGAAAAGTCTTGTATACAGCTTTATAGCTCAACGATGCTATTAAAATATATTACCGTAATTTTATGTGTTATTAATATTTATTCTTCATTGTTTACTTAGAAGATTCGAACATTTACTACAACCGTTATCGCTACAAAGTATTTTATTTTCAAAATTAAACGACTTAGAGCACACGTACCTACCATGCCTTACACTTAGATGTTATAACGCATTTAACAAATAGCCGGAATAAAATACTATCAAGCACCATCACTTTATTGCACATAAATATTAATAACGTCCCAATAGGTTCCGCGAATAATGGCCATTGCAGACGATTTCAAAATCCTTGTTCCGCATTCGATAGCGTTGCTCTGATCATATGGGAGCAGGGAGAGATCAGAGAAAATTTATAATAACCGACGGGCGATACGCTAAAGTGCGTCATTGACACGCCTACCCTCTGGTGGATTATCGGCTGTGAATCACGAGCTAAGGCGAAGCAGAACAACCTAGCATTAAACCTGTTCTCACGTTCACACGCCCGCGTTGCCTAACTGTGTATAAATCAGTAGTTGAGTTGGTTAATTCAAGGAAGCGTTCGATGCGACGGCTCATACTATCCTGTCGGCAGGGTCGTGTTAAATGTGGGCGCCACAATGCCACTAACGAACCATTGCGAGTTCACGCGGAGGAATTCAGGCGGTTGTTTCTTATTTTCTATTACTTGAAATCGTTTTTCTTTTCATTCAATTCATTTCATATTTGGATACTATTACAGGTGCAATTACAATGGCAGGAGAGTTATTCTATATCCCTTTCGCTAGTGCTATAAAGAAGAGTCAAATTTCTGTCATATTCCAGTTAACAGTTTTTCCGTGACTAGTTGAGTCTAGCTAAACTATATTGATACGTTCTGTTGCCTCAGATTTACGATATTATTGCGATCTTATTTGTTCCCAGCACAAACTATTTGCTAGACACTTGATTTTTATACGATCGACGGAAAGTTGGTATTTAAATTCTGCAGTGCTTTGAAACGATGTCTAATGATGCAATTTTGTAATATTTTACGTGACTGTCTCCGCTTAAATGGGAACGAATGTCACATAAATTTCACAAATTAGATACCTTAGTCGGACACCTTGTTCAACATTCCCTCCAAGGAATTGAAAAGAAATTCTATTTTGTACCGAGAGCGAAAATATTTATAGGATCTCTGCATGTGTGTGCGAATGTAGGTTTGTGAAGCATTAGTAACGAGCCGATATGTTTATATTACATCAGTTACAAAACAAGAAAAATAAACGTAGTTTTAAAATATAACGTATTAAAATTTTTACGTCAACAATGTATACAACGTATTTTATAGCAAATGTGCAAGACATTTCGTCAATGAAAATAGATCATTATTTATCAACATCATTGTTTCACATAAGTAGCAAGAATGCGTTTCGATAGGTTTGCTAAAATGCCCGTCCGTATACCATTCCTTCAACGTAAGACTTAATATCTAAGGTTTATTAATGATAACACCTTATAGCCCTAGATTTTTTAATACTTTTAGTTGATTAAGATATTTGACCACGATCTTGTGTGACGTCAATCGAGATGCGGTCTACCAAGTGGCATGTATGTTGACAGTCACCTAGGCTATTAACCATGGCCTTCAAATCACTAACTTATATTTTACGGAAAAATAAACGCTAAGACACTCCTTACAATATAATGGTTAGCTGATAGCAAAACAAAAATTTCCACGAAGCGTAATAACATCGTTACATTCAGATCTAATGTACCTAGTACCTACTACCTCCACCATTAATTCCTCCCACTTGGGTTATACTTATACATATTATCGATTTCGAGCACCGGGCCATTATGTGGGTCGCATAATTCGCAAAACGTGCAATTACACGAGTCGCCTTGATAATTTCGCGTCATTATTCATGTCTTCTATTCGTGTCGCGCGAGGCGTTCCAATTCTCTCTGTGTCTTCTTTACAAACCGCATCAAAGGAAATTGCTGGTGCCGTACGTCGAACTCGCGCTGGGTTAATGCAATGTGATGTTATATAGTTATTCGTTATTAGTTATCATAACGATTTCTTGACAATGCTACTACGTACCAAGTTAAGTACAACATTTATCGTAGATACTACAAGCTTATGCTGAATATTATAGTGATATGAATTATATACGCATAAATGAGTAGGTCCTAAGACCTACAATACTTACAAAAATTATGGTCATTTACTTACAATAGTACCTATGCGTATATAATTCATATCACTATAATATTAAGTATAAGCTTGTAGTACCTACGATGAATTTCAGTATAAATAGGGTTTTACGCCTAGGGGAAATAGCTGCTCTCGCTTTATTTGGGCCATTCGTTCGTAGCGTTTTTTAAAGGAATATTTTATAAAATAGTTATTAATACAGTATGAAACTTAACTCTTACAAATGAAGCTTACCCTGATATAGTTTCTTATTTAATCTTTCGCATTACTAAACAAAATATTTACTCTGATCTACAACTAGCATACATTGGAGCAGCCTAGCAACAATGTATAAAATTACCGAGTAAGCTGTCGGTGTGTTTATCGTGTGTATAATACGCATTAATTGCAGCTAGGCGTGTATCGAACGCGTTGACGTACAAATGTCTCCGATACGTCCGTCTGGTTCTCGATGATAGCGAGCGAATGTTTATTAACATTTAGCATTGCTTTAAATGCAGTATCATTTATAGTATTAACTAGCTGTTGCCCGCGACTCCGTCCGCGTTTATTTTCATAAAAAAATCATTCCCCTGGAAACTGGATAAAAAGTATCCTATGTCCTTCTTCTGGTCTTAAACTACATCCCCACTAATTTTCAGCCAAATCAGTTGAGCCGTTATCGAGTTATAAATGGTGTAACTAACACGACTTTCTTTTATATATATAGATATAATCTTTTTGTGGTTAAGCAAAAGTTTTATTTTCTTTATAAGATAATTATTAGCCGTTGCTCGCGACTCCGTCCGCGTGGACTTTTTATCTTATAATACCTATACTAAAATATTGATGAAATAACAATTTGCTTACTCTTAGCCCATAAAATAAAATTACTTATTTAATAATGTACCTAATAGGCCAATCAATAAACATGTATTCAAATAAAAATTAAGAAAGGGTACATTTTAATAATAGCATTAAGTAATCGCATTTCCGTTGTAAATAGTAATTTCTTATCAAATAATATGAAAATATCGTGACTGATGCGAATCGATGCGATTTTAATGCCTTTTAAATATTAATTACGTGATAAGATTGGTTAATAACAAGAATGTTTATTCACGGTTAATGTATCTTAATGTACATATTAAAGTAGTTTTACGGAAGCCGTCTTGTTACGATAAACTCTATAATTGTGCGAGTATATTTTTTTTATGTTTTTTCCATCAAATTGAAATTCATATGACGGTTTAAGGATGCAAGCTTAAATATATCGAATAATACAATATAAATCAAGGAAAATATTAAGTAATACAATTATCGCATATAATTAATTTACAGAAGGTATATAGGTACCTACCTACCTTAGTTATCAAAATATTTCCGCAAAATTTTAATGAAGAACAATCTTCCAATATGTAAACTATTTGCTACCTATATCATATACTCATTTAAAAATTGTTTTCGTATATACGTGTCATGAAACCTAACCTAACCTGACCTCGAAATGGGTCTTCGCTTTCGATACGAGGAACCTCAATTTTTTCTAACTATTGGATATGTGATTCCTTACTAGAACGCTCAACAAACCCTGATGACGACACAGCTGACCTCCACAGAAGCGTTACATAAACATCGCCACAACCAATAGATGGTATTCAAATGTGATTACGATTCGCAGTCCGGGCGTCGGGCGTCGGGCG
>DWAJ01002747.1:0-16559 GCA_018238005.1 Eurema mandarina
AAAAATACACTCGTTTTTTTGTTTGTAATGTTTACTTCTGTACTCTAAGTAACAATATGTCAACGGTCCATTAACCTCTGTTTTGTTTCTGGTTATTCTTTCTACGTGCTATGGTAATGTTAACTGTACGCGAAATATTAATGTTAAATTTATTACAAATGTTAAATGTGTTAAAATACTTTTGTTCTTTTCTTCATTAGGTACATAAACAATTATTGAAGACTCTCAATAGAAAATCAGCGCAAATAAATGCATTAATTCAGACATCTTTTTTTTTATTTTATTTAAGGACTAAAACAAATACAAAAAAAAAACAAAAACACAATTTTAACCAAAAGAAAAACAATTTTTGAAGGTCGTCACACCATGCATACAAAAACATACATCTTTACTAATATATAAAGCTGAAGAGTTTGTTTGTTTCTTTGTTCGAATAGGAGCGAAGAAATAATAGAAAAACAAATCAACGGGGACGAAGTCGCGAGCAACAGCTAGTATTATATATTGAGAACATGGATCTCAATTTAAAAGGCCGGCTACGCATTCGCGCCTCTTACACGTCATGCGCCATACTTTTTTTTATTCTATGGAAATATATATAATATGCTAGTCTTCTATTAAGGAATACAAAGTAAAATAAAGTTAAAAAATACTAGTATTTAGGAAAGTTCCAAAAAAAAGATATGTCTTCAACATAGCGTTAATATTAAAAGACTTAATACGAGAGAAAAAATATTTTTTAGCATTTGTAAAATTCAAATTCTCTATTTGCCAGTCTTGCCTATAATTAATGAAATTGGAAGTAAAACTGAATAGAATTTTTAAACATAATTTCAGTCCCGCGAGCTTATTTAACATTGTTACAAATTACTTTTGCATATTAAAATAGGAAAAAGTATCTAGAATTTCTGTTTTATTTTAATTAAATACTAGGGATCGGTGTGAATTCGTTGAAAACCCTGTTTTCTGGATAACTATTATCTAAAACTGTTGCATAATATATTCCTAAGTAGATTATTAATAAGATATTCCTAATTAACTGTTGGTCTAGTCGCTTATTCTACCTGTCTACCTTAAAAGTTATACTTAATTCTTATTTGTTTTGTTTTACTAATAAACTAGTCTGAACGATATTGAAATTGTAATCATACAAGAACATTTTAAAAGATGATTTATATGAATTTTGTATATTTTAAAAGATGATTTTTTTTCCCCTTTTTTGGTAAAAAGTGTGGGACCCGTGCGAGTTTCTTACGCCGGTTCTTCTCGCCGGGTTAGTTTCCGAACCGGTGGTAGGCACCATGTAGACTTTCTGAAAGTATTTGTTTTTCAAATCTACTCAGAAAATAAATATTTTTTCATTTTCATTTTCATTTTCATATTAATACATAACTACTACAAACGCATCATACAGTAAAAAACATAAATTTCGTAATAGCTCTCAGCACGGTTAGACACGCGTGTCTACCGAAAAATTTGTTACGAAACCACACAATTAATGTACAAGGAAATGCAAGATTTTTAGAGTGAAACATTTAAAATCGGATTAGATTAATTAAGATGTAGTCATTTTTTTTTACGGAGAACTTACCTGGTACCCGGTCCCCGGGGGAAGAAATTTCAGCTTTAAGATTTATTAATCGACTTATAACAATGAGCTTTTTGTTGTAACGGTATAGTAAGGCTAAACAAAGCTACTCAACTCAAAATTCGCATCGAAATCTGTTCAGTATTTCTTGTATTAGACTTTAATATACAAAGCGTTATTATCTTCGTAAGACGAAATCTTAAAGGTTTTAATTTATATTTTTCTATACAAAGATAATTTGTTTTATTTTTAGATGTGACGTCACAATATGTAGGATTATTAGTTATAGAATGACGTAAAGTTTGTTTTCAAATGAGCCGCCTCGCCTTGACTTTATCGGTGGAAAGCAGATAATAAGATAATTATGTGAAAGCTATATTATGTTAGTAGTTCAGTCGTGTCTTTGCAAAAACTGAGGTTATGAACAATACACGTAGGTACAGTCGAATGCAGAAGTATATGAACATATTAAACGTTACAAATCTGAAATCATCGACTTTCGCATTTGCTATACAATCTATTATTATTGTACAAGTTTTATTTTCAAAGGTTGCCTGGTGGAAATTACATATACATAGATAAGGCTGACATTTACAAAACTGTTGACTAAGATATGTAAGAAATAAATAGAGAAAAAGACTATAAAATAAAAGTGTTGTGATGAGATAAATTACAATTAAAGCTCTAGAGTATAGACTATCTCTGTAACGAATGTCATTAAAATAGATTCAGTAATTTCAACAGCATAATAGATAATCAGACTTACATTCTCCTCTATTACTTATAATAAATCTGTAGAGAGGTCAATTTTGTACATTAAATATATTTCGAAAATAACTATCAGGGGGTCATTAGGGATCGATAATGACGCCGAAAATGCAATTAGTAAAATTGTTGTCTGTCTGTCCGTGTGTCTGTTTGTATAACCGTTATAGAAACAAAAACTACTGGACGGATTTTAACGAAACTTGGTACAATTATTCTTCATACTTCTGAGCAGGTTAGAAGAATATTAATCACAAATTTCGTTGTTTCAGGATCTAATACCACCTCAGGAAACTGAGTCATATCTACTTAAAACGCAGAACGCAATCACTAACCTCCAAGCGAAGCTACAATCAGCCCGCAACAGCAATGCTTCGACCATACCATCGCAACTCACCACATCCCTCATCAGCGAGAGGACTCTTGTCTCCCGGCTACCACTATCCCAGCTTAGCAGATCCAACTCCCTGAACTATCGTCTTAGGAGGAAGGAAAACTCCGATAACAGTCCGCTAAGAAGCCCTGGACATTACGTCATCACTGGCTCTTCGAAGGTTACAGAAATTTCCAGACGGCTTCCCACAGCTTCGAGGTACTTATCCACACACACATTGACACGTATATAGTAAAGTCTTATATTTTTTTTATTGCTAATGTACTGGGGATTTCTTTACTTTGTTCAGCACTGGTAGGTTCTGTGCCAAATTCCTGAAAGTACTACTACTTCCTGAAAGTACTAAGTACTAGTGTCTTTATACATCAGACTATTTTTCTTAAGGCAATTAATCAGGGCATATTTTGAACACTATTCCTTTTAAGGGTACTTAAATATTAATTTATGTTCTTTTTAAAGGTCTCTGGATGCCGAAGCTCGTGATTCGAACATGAACAGCCCGACATCTGATCGAGGACTGCTATCCAACAGTTCAGACGACAAAACCCTATCAAACCGTCCATATGAAGAGACAGCTTCGCACAGAAAAACGCACACAAGGCACAGATCCTTCGGCGGACGAACAGACACCAACGACATCAACAACGCGAACCAAACTGTTTGCTTAAAAACCGTCTTGAAAAACAACGCCTTGGAAACCAAGGAGTTCCGAATCGACCAAACGCGTAACCAGGAGATGAAACATCAGAGGGTTGCAAGCGATAGTAAAGCTAAGCCCGCTTACAATAACGTCGGTTTTGGCATGTCAATCCGAAGATCCAGCTCCTTCAGTACAGTTAACAAGAACAATAATATCGTAGACCCAAGACTGATCTCCCGACGATCGAGTGGACAGTCTGAAGAATACAAAGATTACTCCGACGAATCGGACAACGGGTCGTACGATAAATCGCAGGATTTGCGCTACAAGACTCTTAATAGAGGCAGGATTGATTCTCCAGATTTGAAATCGATAGCTCCCGCCAATTCTCCTAGATGTCCCAACACGCCGGAGATGCAAAGGAAATTCGGGCCGGGATTGGTCAGGAATTCGGTGCGGGTGACCAATAAGGAGCGTGTATTGAACACGCGGATGTCTGAACCGCCAATGGCGAGGCAGGAGAGACTAAAACCGACCAATCACCAGAGCAGGAAGACTGAGCCTCGTCAAGTAGTATTAAGTAGACTGACTAAGTCCAGATCGTCTACTAGAGAACCGCCAAAGCAAGAAAAAGGTATGACATTTTGGTATTTTTGGTATATTTATAGTCTATACATGTTTCTTCCGCAGACTGTCTTTGCAACATATATCCAAAAACAACTAAATTCACTTTTATAAGGGATTTACTTTTGCAGGTTTTTTAGGGATGAGCTAAGTTAGTTTTTGCTCCTATGTCAAGTATATTAAAATATGATTATCCCTGAAATTACTACTACCTATTTTTTTTTCTTTTGGTTGATGGCTCGCGCGGTTTGCGCATTTGCCACAGAGCAAATTAAAAGGTTGGGAAACATATTAAAAACAAAAACTAACTACCTATTATTAACATCTAGAAGATTCCTTATCTATGATCATCATACTAAGTCTCTAATCAACACACTACCATAGACATTCCATAGATTACAAATACCTGTCAAAAACATTACAAATAGAATGATTTTGTTTAACCACAAACAAAGGAAATAAAAACAATAAACAAAGACATCGCAATAACAATGGTTCGAATTAATCGATTGTTTATGGTTTATTATCTTTGGTTATCTTTCGTAATTGTGGTCTTGCAATCTCTCGCAATGATAAACGGTTTTAGAATTGAGGATTATCAATGTTTTTTGTTTTTTTTGGGTTCCGTATCTAAAAGGAAAAAGGTTATATGAATTAATTTTCTGTTCATGCGTCTGTTAAGAAACTGCAGTATTAAAGGCCACTTACCGGATCAGAATAAGTAAAAACAAATAAATATGAATTATGATTATAATAATTAAATATCCTCAAAATAATTTTCTGAATGCACCTTGCTTTCAAATTTTCGGAAATAAGCCTTTTTAACCCCCGAAGTAAAAACGACGGGGTGTTTTGTTTGACGTGTCTGTGTGTATATGTGTCTATCTGACGCTACGTAGCTCCGAAACGGATGATCCGATTTTATTGCGGTTTGTTTGTTTGACACGTATATCCGTTAAGAGTGTTCTTAGCTATGTTTGGTGGAAATCGGTTCAGGTCTTCAAGGTCATCAGGTCGTTTGTTAGGTGTGATAGGAATGTTACACGCTCAGTTTGTTTGCCTTTTTATCGGGGGTTTATGTATTTTGTAAAATACGCTTGTACACTATACAAATAATTGAATTAATATTTTCCAGGTCAAAAGAAACCCAACCAGCATAGATCGTCATCAGCATTGGCAACTAAAGAGATAGAATTCTCGAATTGGAAGAAGCGTAGTTCCTACGATCCAATGAAAGCCGCCCAAGAAGGGAGAAAGAAACAGCAGATGGCGAAACGACAGGAGTGCAACAAGGACGACCTTAGTTCGCCGAGGTACGTCTTAAATTTGATGTTTTTGGAACTGCAATTATACCAATACATTGGATTTATTTACTTCAAGAATTAGTTGCAAATAAATTTAACAATACATAAAAGGGCTTAACTTACATTTTTTTAAATATACTCGTATTTAATCAGTATTTTTTTCCCATTGAGTTATTTTTTAATTTATATCTACACATAAAAATGGAAGAGATCACTCGTTAGTGATAAGGCCGCCTGTTACTAATTCTGTATCCAATAAAATGTTATTGTTGTATATTGTAACTAAGAGTAATAAATAAATAAAATAAAAAATAATATATTGAGGATTGATGGCACCTATAGTAGTTGAGAGATATACAACGTGTAACATAAATGTGTGGTAATATTTTTGCGTGATGTTCAGATGCTCATAGATAGTCTATATACAAGTCCCCTCATTAAAATAAACATATTTAACGCTTTACATAAACACCTTAGATTACAATACATTATCCTACATATACATATAAGAAGATATGATATGTTATACTGTTACTTATAAATAGATTACTGGACAAACCATTGAACTCAACAACGAAGTCAACAACCAAAACATTTATCATAATATTGAACTTGGCTCTCATTTCACATTTATGTTATCGATTGGATATAATATATTAACACTAACTAAACTAATAACTTAAATATTTTTTCAACTAAAACTTTGGACTGTAAAATTTAATGAGGTGAAAATAAAGGCTTTTATTATATATAACCTAGCTGTTGCTTGCGACTTCGTCCCCGTAGATTTATTTTTCCATTATTTCTTCGCTCCTATTAGTCGCAGCGTAATGTAATGTAGCCTAAAGCCTTCCTCGATAAATTGTCTATTCAATAAAAAAAGAATTTTTCAATTCGAACCAGTAGTTCCTGAGTTTAGAGCGTTCAAACAAACAAACTCTTCAGCTTTATATATTAGTATAGATATAGATAGATATTTAATCATCTTGCAGTCACTCATCACCAGTTCATCGTTCTCAATCGTTCCATACGAGCAACATCGGTGAACTGACCCTGGAGTACTCCTCATCAGGAACTGAAGATGACCAGCCCACCCTACCAGCGGACCCTATGCTGACGTCTACTCATTCTGATATCCTTGGGTTACGAAATTGTGGATATAAGGTATCGTGTTCATTTTTTATGATTTTGGGATTGACATATGACAAATATCGATATGTTTTTGTAATTTTGTCCAGCAGTTTCATTCACACCAACTAAGCAGCTGTTTTTGTCAATATTTTTATATAAATAAAGTAAAAAAAGTAAAATTCCATGTACCTTCGAAATTTGTGAGGGTTCCCTTGATTTCTTAGGATGTTACAATCAGATCCTGACTTGGTGGTCATTAAACTACCTCCAAAGTGTACTCTTCCTAATAAAAGATTAAAAATAATCATTGAACATACACAGAAATATATACATTTATACAGTCGGATATAAAACCTCATCCTTATTTGAATTTTATAAAAAAATAACTGGTAATATTGATATTTATGTTAATACTAGCTGTTGCCCGCGACTCCGTCCGCGTTTACTATCATAAAAAAATGATTCCCCTGGAAACTGGATAAAGTAAGTATCCTATGTCCTTCTCCTGGCTCTAAACTACATCCCTGCCAATTTTCAGCCAAATCGGTTCAGCCGTTCTTGAGTTATAAGTGAAGTAACTAACACGTCTTTCTTTTATATATATAGATGATATTAATATTGATATAATGGTAGCAAAGTTAACATTTTCCCTCCATTTCAGACCAACCATCTTGACGTCAAACGTCACCCGAAGCACACAGATAAAAAAGAGACCATAGACAAACGCAAAACCTTCATTCTCGACAGCGACACTAACTCCACAACCAATACCAGTCCAAGGAACAGCTCAATATTCAGCCACGAGAAGTCCTTGACTACTGGTACGGATAGTGAGGAAGAGAGTGGGCCTGAAAGTGCTCCAGTTGTTTTGAGGCAGAGTCGTCCCATGGTGCAGGCAAAGCAGAGGTATACCACTACATAGATGTTATGTGTTTATTAGTAGTACGTCATCATATCATATTATACCATATATTATTAATTGAAAATTCGGATAATCGTACTTAGACTGGTAAGAGAGAAAAACAAACTGTCACACATCAAATAAACCTAATTTTAACAAACAGTTCTACAATAAGGTTTTCAGGCTTTATCAAGAATACATGTCATACACACACATATGTTAGCGAAAAAAAAAATCAAAAACAAGCTTAGGACCGATTCGGATAATTGGCGATTCGGTTAATCGACGTTCTACTGTATTTATTTATTTATTCTATACTAGCTGTTTCTGCAACTCCGTCCGCGTCGACTGTCGTATTAACTTTGAACCCCCTTCCTCTCTTATAACCCTTTTTTTCCAGTTAAAGAGTAGCCTATGTTTTATCTCAGGCTCTAGACCATCTGTGTATTAAATTTCGTTCTAGTCGGTTCAGTAGTGTTAGCGTGATGAAAGGACAGACAGACAGAGTTACTTTCGCATTTATAATATTAAGTATGGATTACATGTACAACGAAAAAATAAAAATATAAACATTATAAACTATTATACATATAAACATGCCTTCTGAATAACTTAATCTATTAAAACCGCTTGAAAATAGTATCCACAGATTTAAAGATCTTCGCATACATAGGGACAGACAGAAAAAGCGACTTTGTTTTATACTATGTAATGAAGATAACTTACATATAAAAAATAGCCAGTCTTACCAAGGACAAAATTAAAACTAAAAATATATATTCCAGGTACAGTGGGGACTATTCAATGTCATCGTCAACCACTTCGGCCAGTCAAAAGAAACCGAAGGACATACAACCAAGATACTTAGATATATCCAAATACAAATCTGAGAGCTCCCCCAAAAACTTTTTAAGGAGGGATCCGAGCAAGACTTACGTGAGCGTACTTAATAATAACGAGAAGAATGTTAGCAAGGGAAGCGCGCAGCAGTATGAAATGGGTAAGTATATGCTATTATTCTTTCACGAAAAAACGACTAGACCTATTTAGAGGATACCCTGGATTGACACATAGGATACTTAATACCCGGTATTGCCCCGGGAACGGCAACTACGCGGGTAAGACCGCGGGGAACGGCTAGTAATGTATATTGTATTACATATATTATTAACGACTACATAAATGTTTAATAATTTATTTGACAGAACAAAAGAAGCAAGAATTAGAGAAGTGGAAACGTAGAGCATCGTACGATCCGAGGAAAGCCGCGGCGCTAGGCAAGTCCAACAAAACTCCGCCCAAGACTGCGAGGTAATTCTGTGGTTCCTCTACTTGTCTATGGTCCATGTTTTGTCTGTGGTTGTATATAAGTCTAGTCTATGACTGTTGTCTATAATCTATTAACTAAAAAAGAGTCGACTATTTGTCAATTAATGACAGTTGAACGATTGATTTTTTTATATGAAATTTGTATATAACATGTAACATACCTATTTGAAAAAATGAAAATTATATTATATAACAATATTTTGCGTATTTATATGTAACGCATTTTCTTTTGTTTCTATATAATATTTTGAGGTTATTTTAGAATTGTTTATTTATTATTTTAATCGATTTCTGATGGTGGTTCATGCAATAAACTACTAATTTACAATTATCTAAAATTATTAATAGTAATTAACACAAAATTAATTACAAATTCTAGAGCCTGACAGTTGCCAATTTGCATGCAATTCTGGCTCAATTGCCACGGCGGCCATCTTATTTGATTGAGGTTAGTCAACGTCAATGTCAGTTTGACATTTCGATTTGAGCGGGAAAATGGGAATTACTAATCAGCACAAATTCACAATGCTTATTAAATTTTTGCTATTATTAGAGCTAGTTTGAATTAAAATATGTTATTAAGGCGAAAAAAAATTTAGGTACCAACATAAAACTTTTCTAAGTACAACTAATTTCTAACGATATTTTTCTTATTGGCTTGGTTTTATACATCTTTATTGTTCTTATTTGTTTTTATTTTTTATCTATGTTACTCTAAGCTATATAATATTTTTTAAACCTTTTACAACTGTTAGAATTTTTTTTTGTAAATAATTTAAAAATGTGTGTGTTTCTTACGAATAATTTTAGAGAGCGCTTTAAATATTTTAAGAATTTAAGCTTATTTTTTCAAATTTCACTTGTTACTGAAACATATAATACGCTCGATGTAAATACGCTATTTTAAATTTACTACCATGCACTCATTTCATAAATAGTGTTGCCACTTCACTTAATGGAATTGTGTGTTTCCATACAAAATTATACCAGGTATATGTGAAGAAAGGAAGCTACCAAATAAAAAAAATATACTGTAATACACTTCAAAAATTTTATCGTGTGGGGCTGTGCCGGGCACACGGTCGTTGGTTTTAACGTGAAATGTCTATGTTAGCGAGTCGCTTTTAAAGTAAAAGATTAAAATGAAAACAAGATTGACGCTGTTTTAACAGTGAGCTGTCTACATAAGTGAAATATTCACACCACATTTTAGTTCCTAAGAATAATAGTTTTTTAATTATTAAGGTTGAATGTTATAGACCTTTTCGTTACGGTCCACTTTTTAAACCTGGTAACCGTACGTTACGGCGCGATTTTAAAGACGTTTCACGTCAAAATGTAGCAGAATATAATCTTAATTTCTTAAGTTACTTTCAAATTGTAGTGATTTTACATTATTTAGATATAACTATGTAACATAAATAATGTAAGTTGCACTGATCTATACAGCTCTTCTATTTTCACATACCCTGGTATAAATATGATATACATATATAGCGATAATTTGAAGTACTTATTATTTACATATATTTTCCAGCAATGTATTGCGATCGCAGTCTTTCCACGGTCCGGTGTTATCACCGAATCTTCGTTATCAGCCGGCGCCATTGATAAACGAGTCCTACGACGCATCCAGCGATAACGACTTTTAGAATGTGATAGTTTTGTTTATTTTGTATATGGCAACCCTAAACGTCAGTGTCAAACGTAGATTATCCTAATGATAATTTATGGCGTCAAGTGATCCAGAATCTAGTATTGGTAGAAGCACGTTTTCTGATTAATTTAATCAAATGTGCAGTACAATCCGTACAAACTGACTTTTAAATTCTAAGGCTTAATTACTAGATCTATTAAGATATCATAAAACAAAACCACTTCAAATAATCATGTTCTAGTATCCGAACGTGTTCGCTTTATCTGTATTTTGGTTTTTGCTGCCAATTTTTGACATATAATGAATTTCAATTCGCACAAACAAACAATGTACATGCACTTTATGTATATTACTTTATATTTACATATATATTCAGCAATTACATTAAATATTAAATGTTTAATTACATTAGATTTAGGAAATATGTATTTGTTAAATGAAATTGTAGTTTAAAATGCTCATATCAAACATCGATGTAATTTATGTAGAACAAAGCTAGGTTATTTTTCGTAGTGCAATAATCAAACATCACTTATAGGTGGTAGTATTTATTAGTTTCGATGTCACATCACCTTATTAGTCTTAAAAAATTTTCCGCGAATATTTTGTAAAAAATATCCAAACATTGTTTATGTAACTAAACTAGCGATTATATTTGGCTGAAAAAGTGTCCAATAAGTTAAGAATTATACACATGTTCCAAATAAATTTATATTCCTGTTGTTGCTTGTCGAAAATATTATAATTATTTTGATGCAATTTATATTTTTGTATTAAAATTAATACTCAATCAGTTATATTATTATTTAGCAAAGCGTGATAGATTTGAAATAAGTACATACAATTCTTTTTTAGCTTTCAGTATTTTTGTACAAATTATTGTTTACATTATCTATGGAAATAGAATTAAGTATACGTTCTTTTTATTTTCCCGCAAGAAATGCAAATGTGTTCTAAATTAAAATTTATATTTTATCTGTAGTTTTCCTTGACTGATAGTATGGGCGCGGTCGTAGCCTTAAGTTTTGAATGGGGTCACTACATAACTATTTCGAGTAATTTAACTTTATTGAAAAATAACGAATATAGTCTTCTATATCTTTTTGGCAAGCTTTTAGTAGAGATTTTTTTCTATAATAAGTATTTATGATTTTTCAAATTGAATTGTACGATTTCAAGGCTTAATGACTTCTCTGACACTTGACACTTCGAACCGCGCCTAAATGTAGCTTTTGTAGGTAAATAAAAATAGTCTTTGTCTATATCGTAATTGTCATGTCTATAAATCAGTAAATTAGTTCTAAGCCTGGCCGTTATATTATTTCGATAATAAATTAAAATATTTATCTGCTGTAAGCGTTTGTAGAATTTTTGTATTGATGTTAAGCATTTCATAACCGTTTCAAAGGAAAATAAAAGGAAATGAGATATGAAAGATTTTGTTTTTATTTCATAAACAGCCATTCAAACTGTTATAATAATTTACGACGTCCGCTCCCGCGGTCCTTATTTACATCACGTCACGTCATTCATAATTATAAATGTCAAGTTGACGTGTCAATGTAGCCATATAAAACCATGTTTTGTGTCATTATTTTTTTTAATTTAAATATGGATTTGATTATTATTAACTTTACCCATTAAAAGCACTGCGGCAACATTTATATATTTACCAACAATAACAATGTAAACATATTTTCTGTAATTAAAGGAAGGTTTTAAATAAAACTCAAAGAACTATACATTAATTTATCGTTTATTTGCGATAACCAATACACTTCGCTCATAATACTTTATGAACATTTACAATTAATCCATTTATTTATAATTATAATTTATTTATATCTAACATGTTACACCTTGATATTTCGAAAATAAAATTATTTGCAATGCAAATCAATTTCGTTGTTCATCCAGTACTATAAATACATAACAATTACAAAAAAGGATTTATGTACCGTGGACATGTTTTAAAAATATACTTTTTTTACATAATAAATAATTTATCTTTCACAGCAAGGGCTTTGCAACAATAATTAGTTTTCAATACTTGGATTTGAGTATTAAAAAGCCCCTTGATAACGATATATCTTAACTAGGTATAAACTATAAAGTAACGAATAATCTGATACATACGTAATATATTCTAATTTATCTACTCTTTACCTAATTTTATATTAAAACAAACGAAAATCAATCACTAATAAAATAAAATTAATTATAAAGCACATTTAAATAATAAACAAGTTACTAAAAATTGGCTTAACATCATATTAAATATGTCAGTTAAAATTTATACTGACAGTTGACATAAAATTTGACAATTTATACTTTTAAGACAATAGTGAAAAAGCTACTTTGAAACTTAATCCTGTACAATTGGATTACCGAAAACGCAATTAATTATATAAATCGCTGTTTAATTGCAATAAATGAAACGTTAATATGACTACGCACTAATTTCGCGCCATTTTCACAAACTTTGACAGATAAAATACATCTCCTTCTACATTGGTAGATAACCATTATAAGATTTTTTAAGATTGACATTTAACAACATAACTTGTTTAAATTTTACATTGCCAGGGTAAATAAAATAATTTTGAATACTATACATATTCACAACAAGTTAAATTAATTGATAAATTAAATATAACCGTTTAAATATTCAAAATACAAAGCGCAGTATTATCATTTCAAAGTCACGCAGTAAAAGGAACTTTAATTTTTCCGGTGCTACGACATAATCACAACCATCATAAGCAATTGAATAAAAATAAACTATTTTTACGTAAAATAACTTCTATATTGAGCAATACGGAAGTGACATTGAAACGTTAATATGTATTAGTAAAAAAAGAGGGTGTCATTGTTTATTTTTAATTTTAAATATAATAATGTCACAGCTAGCTAGCTTAATAAGCCGTTTGAAAAGCTTATAGCAGCTATTGAGATTTCACTGTCTAGAGTGATAGTTAATGGATATGTTATATACCAACAAATCAACAGAAAAAAGTGTTCCGCACAGCAGCGGCAGCACTCATACATACAAGTCAAAACGATAGAAGACGAGATAAATAAAATCAAAATGAAAAAAAAAGAGATAGTTTTGTTAGTTGCGCGTGTATGCACCGGCAACCAATCCCCTAAAGGTAAAACGTCCTAATTAGGATGTTTTTGCGTCTTCAAAGTTTTGCGCTTATAACATATCTATTTAATGTAATATCATTGGTCTAGATTCAATAATAAAGAGTACTCAACCGCAAAATTTTTATTACTAAATTTTAAAATGGATTTCATTTCATTTATATCTTTTTGCGTATTATATCCCAGTTTTCAAATTATAAAGATGGCAACCATAGGTATACTATAATAGAGAATATTAAGTGTCCCCACTTTATTCAATAAATAGAATCGGCCTACGCATTCGTTGAAGCTTAGGAAAGATTAAACGGCTTATTACAGTAGTTAGCTGCTACATTTAAAGACATAAGTTAGTAGTGGCATTATGAAAATATCACTTATAAATAGTCTATACTCAAATCTTAACAAAAACACAATATATGTAATTTAATAAAATGTATATTACTGTAAAAGTTAGAAGCACGGTAAATTTTAGGAAATCGGTAAACATTTACCAACTTAAATCGGTAAAATCTGGGAATGGTACCGATAGACACTCGAATAATTTCAGGCTGAGAAAAATAGTAGTTTAAACCAACTGGTAACATTTAAACTTAACCGTAGCTTTTACAGTAACACACACATTATACATACATACATATCAATTATAATATAAGAAATAATAAACGAACTGATACGTCATTCAGATTAAAAATATACGCGGAGTAAATAGAAACATTTGTTTTATAATCTGGAATTGAAATCGACATTATTTTTAGTCTGTATTTCCAACACGCAAGTCAACCAACATTAAAATAAATTTCGCATCTAGGAACCGTTGTAAAATCAGGAACAAATCAACACCCTAAAGATAATCAAATCGATCAACGTTATCAACTCGGAAATAAATTTTAAAACATTTTTATTTGGAAACACCCCAAAATAACTCTATACCCTGTCGCTTCATGCCTCCAATAAAAAAAAAATAAATGCAGAGGCAATTAACTTTGGCACTACTGTTAAACAAATCTTTAAATAATTCTTTCGACTCTTCTTAATCTATCTTAAAATTTAATTAAAGCATCCATTTGTGATTAAACACATATTTTGATACATATAATATCAATAAATATTATGTATGTATATTATACTGACTTTAAATTGCATCGGGCGGGCTTTTGCATAATCTCTAACTAAACTGAGGAAAAAATTGCCGTCTTTTTCCACATATACGCCAATGAGTAATGTTAGAAAGAGATAACAATGCTTCGAACCCGCGTTTTAATCTTAAATAACACATGCATTTTTAATCTACATTAAATCTACCGTTGACATTATTTTGCTTATTTTCGACATATTTTAGGGCGGATTTACACAATTTACTACGTTTAATTTATTTACAATTTTAAGCGCTACTTATTCTTAGTTATTTGCGGAATGAGAATTGAGGACTCATCGTGAAATTAAAATTGAACTCATCGAAGTATTTGTACTAAATCAATCTTATATAATAGGCGATACGTTCTCAATTCTTGTAAAAGAAAATCCCGTTTGTATCCTACGTAATGCAGATAACAAAACAACTTCAGGCACTAACATTATTTACTGATTATGCGATGTGCGCATTACTTTATTTTGATATCGATTAGAAACATTCATTTATATCTTACTTATGACGACACTAACTCATACAAATGCTACAAGCGAATCATATAATACAAAAACAGTAGAAAACAACGTACACGTAGAAAATTTATTGTTCTAATTTACGCAAAACATTGAGCAAACATGAGCGACCACATAAAACTATTTATATTATCTATAAGCACGAGGAAGCATCATTAACTTAACAATAAATCATGTACAATATCTAACAAAAATATATGCATCGAAATAAAACGATCTTAACGTTTAATATTTATTTACAACTAGTAATTGTCTCTGGTTGGCGACGCCATTGCGTTCACGCGCGCGATTCGTTCGACATTGACATTTGACAGATGTCAAGCGGCCATTTTGGGTATCTAGCAGCTGATCTCGACGTCGATGGCGACCTTATCGCCCTCGCTACCCTGTTTTTTCACTTTTTTGTTCACGATATTAATGTCGGGATAACTTTTGTTCCTCGAGTTGCCTTTACTGCTTGAACCAGAGGAGGTATTATCGCTATCAGCGTAGGGAACATCGGTTAACGGACCATTTAAAAGACTAGCGGCAGAGCTTGACTGTTTCAATTTCGACTTTTCTTCCGCTTGCTCAGCTGGCAAATCATGTATTACCGCTTTCTTAGGATCGATTTGAATGGTTTTCGACTCGGAAAGCTTATTCGGAGTAACGACGTTTATGTATGGCGGCAAAATATTCATAGTTGTCAAGTTGACAGATCCACTATTTTTCTTCAGGGCGTTTAGATTTTGTTCTAACTGTGCGGCGTCCAGACACAAGGGTTTTGGTTTTGGTACCAATTTCGGTGGTTCTTTTGGCCAAGCGTTGATCCTTGGAGGATCAGGGGACGCTATTGGCGCGCTTTTCTTATCAACACTAAGGGTGTTTTTATCTGGATTTTTTGTTTTATCAATTATTTTTAGTGTGTCTGACTTTTTATCTGGAGTTTTTGATTCAATTGCAAGTGACAGAGCGTTCTCTGGTGGTTTTGGTGATGTCGGTGTGATGCTTATTAGTTTTTCAACCTGTAAAAGAAATTGGAATGCATTGCATTAAATGTCAACTAACTCCAAGGAAAATTCTAGAACGCAAGAATGAGTATTTTCACGTTTAAACGATAAATAATAAGAATAACGTTATAAGTATTTAATTTCGTTATAATTATGTACTTAAATGTTTCTATAAGACTAGTTGTGACATCTATACTTTATAGTACGCGTCACGAATCCTTAGCGCTGAACGAAACCTGCGCAGAAGTCAAAAATAAGGTATCGAGGTAGCGGCGCGGCGCGCGGGGCGCGTGATCGTCGCGCGCGAGCGTTGATTGGTTGTCCCAGTCGTGTTGTCTTTCTCGCACCAATACGTCAATTACGAGCGCGATTCTACCGATGCGCAGCTATTCTCGTCAATCGCTAAACATAAATGACGCGTACTATAC
>DWAJ01002748.1:0-16556 GCA_018238005.1 Eurema mandarina
ACAAGTTTTAAAATTGAAAAAATAATGTTATTTACTGGTATGCTATGTACAGAAAGTGGCCGGTCACCACCACCGGTATTCATCAACGTTGACATGGCTGCCTCGTGAAGGAGATCTAGGTCTACTTCTCTGTCGCGCAACCAACGCGTTTGGCGAACAAAAGAAGCCCTGTTCGTACACCATCTCGCCCGGCGGACCTCCTCGCGCTCCCGACTGTGTAGTTCTAAGATCCTACCCACATGCTGTAAGGATACAGTGTCAAAAAGGTTCGCAAATATATATAATCCAATCATGTAACATAATAATCAATTGTTTTATTGCTAAATAAACAATGACATCAATAACATTTCTTTGAAACATTCTTTATAAATGGTTATGTATCGTATAAATTATCTATTGCAAAATGTGTAAAAAATAACGAACACATAATTATTCAAATTACTATTTGCTAAAACCTATTTTATCTCTTATTACGATTATCATATCTTCACATATTTCTTATGTTTACTTACACTACTTAAATATGAACGTAACTACTGAACTAGTTCTAATTAACGGTATTCGGGGTTTCCGCAATTAAATATTTATTTAAGGCTTAGTTAACAAATTCTCGTTTACATGTACATTAAATTCGACCAATCATTATGAGTCATTCAAAACAAAAAATACGTAACTACAATATTCTTTCTTCAAGGATGGGACGGAGGCAGGCCTCAAGTTATATATTTAGAACTCCTAAACACCGATGGTACAGTGTTCCACAATGTCTCAAACGCAGCGGGTCATTTCCAACTCCCAGATATGGATGAGCGAAACTTGACTGCAGTGGTGTATGCCAGCAATTCTAGAGGACGCAGTGAACCTAAAACCCTACATCTTCAGACAATAATGCCACTAAGTGCATCTGGTAAATATTTTTATTAAATACTTTACTGGTACTACTACTTACAGTCAAAAACGTATACAATACTCTAAGATAAGCTAAAAATTTTGTTTGTTTGACCGTGTCAATCTCAGAAACTATGAGTCGGATTTGCATTATCAGTTTTAGAGACGTGTTATTGACTAATAAAAAATAACTACCTACTACGACTACGATACTGCAACTATATACTACTAAATATTTATAATTGTAATATAATAGAACTTCAATTTCAAATTACTTACAATTACTAAGACATATCTCTGTTACAATCCCAAATACTACAAATATAATACGTTTCCAATCGCATTAGTAACACATAGGAAGCCCCAGTTATTCAGTTGTTAAACTGGTCTAGTATCCTCCGTTCTAGCTGGAGAAATACTAGCTATTAAGAAAACCAGATACATCTTATAAAAATGTACCTACATAAGAAAGTTCAAAGTTATTCAACTTTTGTGCAGACTTGTTTTGACGTAATATAGACGGATCTATTATTCATAAGCAAAATTATAAAAATCGGTCTTTTCAGCCGACTTACTTTGAGAATCAAGCTACAAAAGATATTGTAAATACAGTCGGTGGCACTTAAGATTTAAATAGTAGAGAGTAGGTATAATAGTCCACTTCTAGAGGTAAACATTACACCCAATAAGTAATTATTTAACTTATATGGGGGCTCAGACTTATCAAGTCTCGATTGTATTATGTTTAAGCTGTAAAAGAATACGCACAAACCCAGACTTGGACGCGATGTCTGGAGGCCGCCGCAGGAGTTATCGCAGTGGTAGCCGCCCTTTCCGGAACAGCTCTCTGTATCAAAATATTGAAACATAAAAGGGATGGCGTCGAACAAAATCCTGATTTAGTTCCTCGGACTGACGGTATGTAGAGTATCCACCTTATCTTTATTTACTTCTCACTAACTAAGAGCTGCCATTTTTTTTATGTTCACAACGATTATTATAACATAAAAAAATTATTTATCTAGATCAGAAGATCTAGAGATTCTCCTGCAACGTCACAATCTCACAAACCTACAAAGTTAATAATTCAAAATATTTTTAAAAACGAAAATGTTGAAAATCCTTATCAGAAAATACATAGCTTCCTCAGTCGTGATTAAATTAAATTCTCAGAAATATACTGGACTCTGCTTTTATAGTATGTCTACTTAGAAATTACATTTCACCCCTATCTAGTAGATTTTAAATGACAGTGTCATAAAAGTTCGTATTTAATATATTAGTAAAGACATTCTCACTATTAGCTCAAGTTCACTACTCTATTTCTATCAATCTCATTTATCTACTTCTTTACAAAGAAATTAATTTATAAGTAAATATTAAAATAGATTATTTAATTTAAAGTATATGTTATGTGCAGGTACTTTTCATCGCGAACCAGACTTCGCTCGAGAGGAAAGATTGCTTGGAACAACAAACATTACAGTTAATCAATTAGCGTCATGTCAGAATGTAAGTACAATTACGGAAAGAGACTATTTACTGATTTCGGATTTATAGCGCGCTATCTCTTTTGCACAATTCACTAACCGTGCTTTGATAGTGTACCTACTGCTCTAAACAATTATTTATTTTAATTTTAAAAAATATTAGTTTAAATTTGTTTTAATTAAGTAAGAATGCTTATTATACTGTGCCCATTCTGGATGAGATTTCTAAATAACGTTGTCAATTATCCAATTTGGCAAACCTGACTTAGAAAGTAAAAAAGGCCAATGAACTGTAAATCAGACCTATTTTTATAACTTTTTGGTGGTTGAATTTATTTGTTAATATTTTTTCTGCAGCAATATGCGTCTTCACCCGTGCCGTCTTGTCGAGTACTGGTAGGCTGCGCGCATCCCCCTCCGCAGGACTCTTGCCCAGCATCGCAACACTCATACTTCGTCTAATCTATTAGCTTTAGCCTATAACTTTACACCAAAGTATCTTGGTATGGGTATGCTGGCGAAACACAGCTATTTGTAAATACCTTACTAATATTTACTCAGATCTAGTCAAACTAGTCCTAATTACTTCAATGTCGTATATATTAGTCCATAAACATGGAAAAAGATGTCGTGTACTACACTATTATAAAAATTGATTTAAATTGCACCAAACGTATACTGTAAACTGACATTTTTTTAATAAAATCAAGATATAGGGTAAACAGTATTTTACAAAAAAACCTTCAACAACAATTTTTATATCAAATACGAAATCATTCATTTTTGTTAACATTTGTATGTTCTGCTTCCATAGATGTAAGGCATATATTATATTTTATCTACCATTTGAATATCTACGTCGAAATAAACATTTATAATTAGTAATTACTATCAATGAAACTTAATCAAAGCATATCTTTCGTAATACGATAGTTGAACTTTACAACATATACCTCCTATTATTAAGTTATTGTTGTAATTTGATTGTCATATCCAATTTTTTCTACGACCGCTTGGCGCAGTGGTAGCACAACTGCTTTCTGCGCAAAGGGACGTGGATTCGATCCCCACACCGGAAAAATATATTTGTTATTTACATTGTATGTATTTACAAAAGAAAAGTATGTATATGTAATTTATTCCGTTATCTAGTTGCCATAACACAAGCTTCTGCTTAGCTTGGAACTAGATGGCGCTGTGTATAAATGTCCTGAAGATATTTATTTAATTTATTGTACACCTACTTTTATTGAAACGGCCACTTGGCTATGTCATCTATTTTAATGCAATTTTATTACTACTATGGCGAATAGGCTCCTAAGCAGACATGACAACTCTTAAATCACACAAGATCGCAAGCCTCATGCTTAGATAACGTTCACCAATAATAATATTACAATGTGATTCCAGTAAAATAGCATAAGTAATTCTAAGTTGGTAATTTAAATATACAATTTAAGACAAAAATCCTTTTAATTTTGACCTATTGGATGGACTTCCTACACCAAGTGTCATCCCCTATTTAATCCTTGTATACTTTTTATTGTGCTAAGGGTAGTTTATCGCATGCATTATGTTTAATGTAGGTACTCATAGTCAAGACGAACTTAACTATCTAGACTGAAAGTAAGAAAAGTGTGTTGTGAAAATGCTTTAATATAATTTCAACAATGATTATAATACTAAAATTACTAACCATATTAAAATATAATTATAATTCCATAAAAAAGGTTTTTATGGGTTAATTGAGTAATTCTAGCACAAACCGCAAAATGTTTAACCGCTGGTAAACTAACAGCTCATTTTCTAAAGTCGGATAATACGAATTATAATCTTCTTGCATACGATGCAAATGCCTTAATAAAGTAACCTTGTCAATATCGCACACTCAAATGTATCCACTTTTTTGTCTTTTAAGTTAAAAGTAAAACTTTTAAGTTGTCTTTTTATTTACATAGATGTAACTTGAACTTTTATTGATAAATAGGTGTTAATTGTATTAACATGGAAGCCTTTTTATAAATCGAATATAATTATGTATATGTTTACATGTTAATCATAATATATCTAGAGAATTATTGATGTATTACTTCCTATAATAGATTTGTTTTAAATATATTAACGCGCCAAAAAATAGCGCGTTGATGTCTTTTGGTGAAAACATTAAATTCTTAAATCATATTTACCCATGCGATTATAAATATCCTATTTAATATTGTTTTGTATGTATATTAATTTATATATCTAATTAAGTAAATTATAATAAAATATACAATCTATATAAATTATTATTGTTCAGACAAAATTAGGATACAAAAAGCTAGAGACAAATACGTAAGCATGTTTGAAATTCAGAGCATTGTAGAAAGTTGAAGGGTAGTGTCCCAGCAACCGGCGATCGAGGCTTTGACGCTTAGCCCAAAGCACGTACTGCACCCAGACTAACTAAATGATTTCTCTATTCTATCATACACATATTATGAACTTAAATCTACAAGCGATGTTAATATTATCCTATACAAAACCACTATGTGTATCTACATTTTAGAAAGATAATATTAATCATAAAAATAAAATTTTAAATCAACTTTATTGGATTGTTTCGAAAATTAAAAAAAATTATCCATTTCACACTATTAAAATGGTGTTCCTATTATGTTTTTCCTATACAAACACTACACACTAAAAATACATTATGCTACTAAATTATGGAACTTTAGTTACTCTAATAAAAAATCGGATCGAACATCAGTTCATCGTATTGTTGTCGAAATAAAAACAAAAAAGTTTTTATTTTTATTTGAACTCGCTCAAGAACTGTATTGAAGCAAGTCAAAATCGACGTTGATTGTGTTTGAAGTAGAACTTCAGTTTTTTAACGTTAACTAAACAAAGTCGAGTGAGTGAGTCGAGCGTGCTTTCGCTTTCCTTAGCCGCAGTGTTACGGGAGGGGAGACCGCTTCGAGAAGTCTGCCAAAGGAACCAGTTACGACACGACCGCGACGTTGGACGTCCCCGCGTACAGCCCGTACACTGCTAGCTAATAAAACATACAAACAAACGTGTTCACAAAAAGGTAAGATTCACGTGAAAATCAGTGAAGTTACCATTGACTTTTAATACTTGTTATCGTGTTTATCGTGTGCATCGAACTACCTAGTGTTGGTGCTCTTGAGTGTCGTCGAGTGTTTATTCTTAAGAACTTTTACACCTTTTTAATCATTTGCGTGAAGTTTTTATACTGAATCGTTATTTAAGTGAGTATGTAATTTTAAATTGATCTAGTTTAGTTTGTCCATGTACTTACGGAAATACATTTTTAAATGAGTAGGCTTTTTCGTCCCAGATCCTGTAAATTGTAAAACATTACGTGCGCGTATTCGTACCCGTTATAACATTAGCGAGCCGCAAGTTATCACAAAATACCAACTGTAACTGATTACACTGTTTTATTATATGCCTCGAATTTTTATCTACAGTATTATTATCTACACATACAATGATCGAGATGATAAGGTATTTAGGATCAAACTTTACCAAGCTTTCGTGGCTTTTTGCAAAAGATGGTAAGCATTCAACCTTTACGTTTTATTCAATCTTATTGGCCTTAAAATTCAAATGGGGAAAAAGCAAACACAAGCCAATAATATAAAATTTATGTTAATAAATGCAGGAATGAAACTCTTTTTATTTATAAAAAGTTTTTATTTGAATATATTATTTGGCATAAGACCTAATAGTGCAAGACAGTTGTTCGAGTTTTTGTCTTAGTGGTGTTGAGAAAGACAGACAGACAATGATTGTGAATGGATAAGTGAACCATCGCGAAGCACGTGTGCGTACATCCGGTAGTGTTACTCTTGGACCAAATTTACAAAGTATAAGCGCTCGCGATTTATTTTACTTCGAAATACATAATATGTATATTGAAATGATATTAAATCATGCATGCAAATGTGCTGTAGCTAACTTTGCAGACGATTATTAAACAAATTGTTAAATTTACAAAATGAATTGTGATATTTTCTTATGCAATATCGTAGTTGTTAACTCATTTTACTAGCAATACTTTAGCTAGCTAGACATGAACCAAGACAACTTTTAATATATATTAAAACATGTTTTAAACTTAATTCCTCTATCTAATTCAATATTGTTATAAAACAATTCTTAATCACGTCGATAGAACGCAAGCTGCGACAGTTGACATTCACTTTTACTTCGTAAATAAACACAGGCATAAAAAGGTGTGTAAGAGTTCTCTGTCACGCCCGATGCACAGTGTCCGTCAAAATGACTAAGTCAAATAACTAGTTGTCCAAGGTCAAATGTTTCAATGTATCGAAATGTCGTGAATCGTATATATTTATCAGTACAAAACGAAATTATTATATTCATTGCTAGCATCTAAACAATCCGAATAATAAGAAATGTTCGTGATTTAAACGAAAACAGACCGTTATAACTTACGTTCCAATTTCTACGTCAAACAAACATTCAGAAGCTAAGCGAACGATCTATAAATCATAGCTATATAAATTGGTGTATTTACGCTGTCAGTCAAAGCCTTGCACTTGTCGGCACCATGGCATTAGTCGTTCCACACATAGCCGAGTGGAGAGCTGAGCAAGTGGGTCGGCGACCACTCACCGTACCTCTGCGTATTCACCCACATAATATTATTTCATTTTATTTATTATACAAACTATACGATTATGACGAAATCGAAAGTGAAAATAGTAACGAAATGAAAATCACTTGCCTACACTAATCTTTTGTATCGTCATTCGTTTGTTTGTTTTGAACGGACCTGCCGTTGGTTGTCCGTTGTGAATTGAGGTTACTCTACTGATTGAGCATATGTACCATGTATTTATCATACACGTAAATGTTTACCTTCCTACGAATGAAATCAAATATTTATCAGTAATTGGAACGTAGTTCCTTATCGCACGATGCGAAAGGGGCTAGACGAAAAAAAATTATACCAAAAGTTGTAATGACACTTTTTGTTATAGTTTCTAACTCTGTTTGTCTCTCTTTCTCTCTCTCTCTCTCCCATAGAAAGCAAGCCAGTTGTTTTCGTTTCGTCATTCCATTTTTAAAATTAAATTTTACTACAATTCCTTTACTAATTAATCGAAAAGAACTTCATTCCATCCGGGTGCCCCTTGACACTACTACTACTACTAGACTACATTCGGTTCAATATATACTCGTATACTACACCTTTTGCCGACCAAAGTATTTAAAAACTTGTACCGTATTTCGTGGTACATAACTACAAGCCGTGGCGTAAAATTGTCTTGTTTCAACTTCTGTCACGCTCGCTGAATAATCTCAAACCGATAAACGATACTGTTTTAGATGTAATTTAGATGCTGCAATTTCAATTTCATTTTAATAAACAATCTTTGTATACAGTATGATTAATATCAAATTTAATAATAAATGTTTAACAATGTCTTTTTTTTAATTAATAATATTGGACAATTTTCGTACTAAATTCTGTAGAAACAATAGCAACAATACTTAATTAATATATTCACATTACGCGCGAATGATTCATACCTATATTCTTCATATCTATTGTGTAACTGCCGTTTTGTGACGTCAAATATAAAGTGTGTTAGGTCATGTGTTTAAGCTTATGTTTTATATGAATAAAACTATTTAATAACATTCTCATTGACAAATATTACTGAATTCATGTTCGATCATAAACATACTACCATACACAATGTTAAGCTAAAACGATGATTTTCGAACATCGCAAATAATTTTTTACGCTTTGAAAAGGCCATGAACTATGCTTTTTAAATGCTTAGTAACGGTTAGTTAGGGAAAAAACTTAGCTACGGCTCTGCTTTTTATGAAAGATGCTTGTTATTCTCGATTGATATAGACGATCATTTTTGTATAAAAAGAACATAAAATTGTGTAAAAGATGTTATTTAGGTTACCCAAACCACGTATATAATAACGAATACTCTCATGTACTAAATAAATGAAATTTTATTATTAATAGAATCTTACAACATATTATACTTCTTATTATATTTTTTAAAGCAAACAAAATCACTTGAATCGAAAGTTGCGATGCAACAGGTTTAGTTTTAGCTTGTAGTTTGACAAGCTTGCCTTCATTAAATTATAAACTTAATCAGCAGCTACAAAACTAGTATTATCTATACTAATATTAAAAGAGGTTCATATAATTTTTGCCTGTGAACCCGTCTCAAGGTGTGTGCAGGAACATTCTGGGGGTTTTTAGTCGGTAGTGGCTAGACGTCATGAGCGAGCCCGACATAACGCGAGTGGGGACGGATACCCATCCGTAAGAGGATTTTACCCCGGGGATGAAAAAAAAAAGATTTTACGGTTGTGTTCTCTGCTTCTACTGAAGTCGCATCGTCGCAGTTTTATACGTCAAAACATATTAACATGAAAAATATATAATCAATTTGTGAAGTGTCTGTCTGCCTCGGCATAGAATAGGGTTTCTGAGGAAAACCACACTATGATTCGTACTTTTTTAAATTAGTTGTCCACAGTACGATTTAAACGGAACTTTTTGCCACGCACCACCACCTTGTGGAATCAGCTCTCTCATGCGGTATTTCCGATGAATTATGACTTAGGGTGCTTCAAGAAAAGAGCGTACATCATTTTAAAAGGTCGGCAACCCACTCCAGAGTTGACAAGCTCTGCGAGTGTTCATGGGCGGCGTTGACCACTTACCATCAGGAGGCTCGCATGCTCGTTTGCCCACTATGTTATAAAAAAAAAGTTATTTCTGTATAAGAGAACCAATAAAGGTTCCTAAGTCGATGTTTTTTTTTTCAAAGTTAAAAGTATCTTGTAAGTTCTTTACGTGAAACTATTTTGAGAGATGGGTCGCGCTATTTTAATAAAAAATGTTAAATTTCAATATCTTAATAACGTTATCTTAGGTAAAAGCAAGTTTAAATAATAAAATAAATAAAATGTACGGATTTACTAGTATATATTAGTATATACTAGTAATATAACTGTTTTCCATCCTACTCTGTCGCAACTATATATTTCTAATAACCTAAATCTTTCTTCGCACTATCCACCTTCTTTTTCTTTTGACGTCAAATCGGATAGACCAACTAATCATTTTCTCCCGCAAAATAAAGCTACTAAGTATGTCAACTATGAACACAATTATAGTTTTCTCTCTGCTCTATAGAAAATACTGTCGATTGTTCCACTTGACAATGGAAATCACGTTTTTATACTTTACCATGAACTTAACTTTTATATTCAAGTCGTAGCCATGCTTACTGAATTGTTTACGTGTTGAACTAGTCTCCTTAAAGCAATATATCGTATCATAATAAGCTAGGGGTCCAAGTTACAAGGACTTACAGCGACCCAATAGCCTGTCGTTCAACTCTAAGTAGGTACTAAGGCGACAGGGCTAAGTTCAAGCTTATCCGACCGTACTTACACATTTGAGAAGTAGGGAATTAATTGTTAATACTAATTAATTTGTTTAGGATTCTAATTTATATATTATATTATATTATATTAAATACTGACAAAACTAAATACTTGAATCAAGTTGAGGATTAAATATTATTTTTATATGATATGATGAAACTAATTACATTTTGCAAAATTGGGACTTTTTTGAATTGAACAATATTATTTGAGAAATTTTTAAAAGTCAATAGTGGAGTCGTTGCACCCACGCTACATATGTTTTAAATCTTTAACATTAGTACTTAATTCGTTTTTACAACCCATCGCGTCGTCTGGAAGATGAGTTTGCTTATAATATTATGAAGCACATGAAAAATGCTAAATGCTTTAAATATTTTTTTACACTATAGTGGGTAAGAGCAGGTATTTCGACTGATGGTACCTCCGCTTATGAACATTCGGAAAGCTAAATGCCTCGCGACTGTGTTCCCTCCCTAAAATAGAATGGTGGGAAGAAAAATAGACCTGCAATGCTCCCACTTACTGAACGAAACGCAATGACGACTCTGATGAGATGCCACTTCCAAACGCCGGTTTTCTGTTAGAATATTGGACCACCCCAGGCAGGGCCTGATAGTATGACTACTTAATCAAGAAACATTACAGTTGATGTAGAATGAAGATTGTTTTTTCTTCATTACTTAGAACCTTAACATATTATAAAAGTCTCGTTGTTGTTTTCAGTAAGCCGTGGCATGGCGGATTACACGGAAATAAAGATGGAGTGTCTCAAAAATTATCAGTTATGGCAAGATCCGGACTTTCCGGCTACACAGAGCTCCGTTTTTTACCACCAGGTTCCCCCCTTTCAGTTTGAATGGAAAAGACCTCATGTATGTATTCATTTGTTTTAATCTTTAAAACTCCAACTAATATGCCATATAAATTATATACATTTTTTTTATGTTTCAATTGCTATTTTACATATACAAATTTATATATTATTCAAAATACTATTTATCTTAACATCGTAAAATAACTCGTCTATATTTTATGAGGCGTAAAAGTTTATTACATTTACTTTACATAAGAACACAACCAACACATTAACATGGTAAACGTTATAAAACGCAATAAAACATTTTCTTGCTAACTCAAATTTATACATATAGTTCCAGTCCAAAGTTAAGCAAATTGTTGCACAAAAAATTATTCATAATATTACTTAGTTTATTGGAAACACCAGATATGCAAGTCCGTACAGTCTTGTCAGAAGTGAAAGTGGGTCCGATACAAAGTACCAATAATAGAGTTATATTTTACTCTAAACTGCTGACATTTTAGGTTATATTTTTCAGGACAATGACCCTTTAATATGTGAATATTATAATGGTTGTTCTAAAATATCTACTATCACAGTTTCTTGCCGGCTCTGTAGAAATTGCTTTCCGAACCGGTGATAAGTGATTGCTATATGTACTAGTTGTATAAAGCTATATTTAAGTGCCTTTTCTCATATTTTAGATATATTTAAATCGTACTGAAATTTTTTAAGAGTATATACTTATATGTAAGTATGTTGGTTGCTCATTTACTCAAAAACTACTGTTTGGATTTGACTAAAGTTAAGCATACAGGTAAATTAAGTTAAACTCTAGATAGAGTACATAGAGTACTTTTTATTCGGTTATTTACATGGGAAAGAAAACCACGCGGAAAACTCGAGGGATGTGGCCAGTATATTTGTACTGGCATTATAAAATCAATAGATGCTATATTGTTCAGGATATTGAGGAACACATTTCGCAACTACTTTGCCTAGGCGGTTTGCAAGGCCGTCTGCTACCTACACAGACTAACACAATTATGGAAACAACTAATGCCTTTTTAGCAAAGAACATAAACAGAATAATTAAAATGTTAATAATGATTCCATATGCGTATAGCTACTATTGGTATTTACTATTTCAAGCATATGTTCAGGGTTCTGTTCGTAAAAGAATAGATAGCTTTTTAGATTTGTTGTCTGTCTGTTTGTCTGTCTATCAAGACTATTTTTTCAGATATCTATACAATGCAATGATAATGTAACTAACGAACTAATGAAACACGCTCTTAGATTAAAAAAAGAACCGTAATTAAAAGTGATAGTTCTCCATTAATATTTAAATATTGTTTATCGGCAGGAACTGTATGCAAGTCCGAAGTTTATTCACGAGGGATACGAGGGCTTCGACGTGGTAACCGGCACACTGGGTAAGCTATTGTGTAACGATTTCGTAACTGATACACTATCTACATATCTAAGAAACAAAAGCCGTAATGGACACTATGATTGAAAACCACGTGGTTGAAAACGTGTCGTCTGATTAACAGCTGTGTCGTTTTAGTCGTTGATTACTCATAAAACTATGATTTGGAGAAAGCACGTACGACAATTATCTTTAAGTAAAAGTACAATTACATGTGTAACTATTTAGAAGCTCTACTCGCCAATTTATAACAAAGTAAATTTAGCATAGATAATGTTAAATATTACGTCTCATGAACATATCGTACACGAATAAAACTAAACTAATTCTTAAAATCGAAGCTATTTTTCTTAAACGTAATGTGAAAAAACTCGTACAGATTTACATTTAGAAAATATTGTTTTTGTTCAAAACATATTATTGCAATAATTTAAATACATATTTATTCAAATAGGAAGGTGTATTGGCCCATTATTTCTTCAATCATGCATTACTAATGAATAAAACGTCTTGTCATTTAGTTAATTTCACAAGGAAGTAAGACGTGTCATAATATAATGTGATAACATTTGTTAGTCATACAGATAAAATAAGGATATGCAACAATCTACATCAAAATACTTACATATTGATATTACGACCATTTTATAGGAACTTGTTTTGTAATCAATCCCATACCTGTTTTATGCAGGTATAGGTAGTGCTTTACCAAAGTTTAATGCTGCTTGCGAAATATGTACATAGCTTTGCAGTGCAATAAAAAATTTTATAAAAAGGTTTTATGTTTATTGAAAGCATTGCGATTTGTGACATTTCTTTCTTTACCCCCAATTATATATTATATGTAATTTTTCTTTTATTCTATAGGATGTGTTCCTTTTTCAGGTGACAAATGGCTATTATCATGTTTTGGTATTTTACACATGTATAAAGGACTGTTTTTTCGAGTCATACCAGGAGCCCAGAAACTAAATACAAATTATGCAGGAATATTCAGGTTCGTACCAACGATTTAGAATAACAAGCAAAAACCCAGTAGTTTATTTAAAACATGTACCTATCACGTCAAATTCTACAACATATAAGAGGATTTGCATTGGTCGTTAACCTTATTATATCTTATTATCACAAAGTATATAGCTCAGTATTTTGTCTCAGTACAGATAAAAAATCGTAGAATAAATACAATTGTATTGAATTATGTCTAAGGAAATTCAATTGTTTCATTTCAGGTTTAGTATTTGGTGGTGTGGGCAATGGGTGGAAGTGCTCGTTGATGATAGACTGCCCACAGTCAATGGCAAGCTAGCATTCATGCACTGCAGCCATTCGGAGCAGGTGTGGCCTGCGCTCTTAGAAAAAGCATATGCTAAGTTAGTATGAAACTCTTTTCTAATCAGCAAAGCACCTCCTCATAGGCGCACATATACACATATTGTGGAAGACAGGACGGTCTGGCCGGCCGTTAGGTATATTGTATATGCTAAGTCTCGAACTAATATCATAAGCGCGATTCAAAAATCGGCACATTAGTTGCAGTCGCGTCATTAGAAAAAACTGGCTATGTCACTTTTTGGCGTTTGCACGAAACCCAACTTTTATATATTGTTTTAGTTGTTTATCTCCTGTGTCTCGCGGTAAAACGTAGAACACGAAACCTCTTTAAAATCTAATCTGAGATGAAACCAGCAAAGCAAAAATTATTAAAATACTCGTAGCGTAACTTACACAACTATTGAAATATTAACTAATAACTTGCATATTTTCAACCCTTTTTTTGTAATAATGTATTGTTTTTATTTGTTAATGTATTATTTATTGTAATTTTTGTGATATATATTTTAGAATGCACGGTTCCTACGAAGCTCTGAAATATGGGAATCTTCACGATGGGCTTGTGGAACTAACTGGAGGTATCACGGAGACCCTCCCGATATCGGAGCTCGACGAACCGGCCCGTCTGCACAGCCTACTGGAAACCACTAGTGTAGTCACGGCGTACCGAGGCGTAAACTCCGTAAAAAATATCGAGTCAGGAATACGTTATAGAATACATAATATAGAAAGGGTAACAATCACATTTCTTTAGTTTGAGACTTCTGGTTTTTGTATAAATTATTTGCCTCTTATCAATTTAGAGAATTTTTTAACTAAATATTGTCCTTTTTATTATCAGGTTGAAACGTCAGGTGGGCCTATATATTTGGTACGGTTGGATAAACCTTTGACGCCAGGAGATAAGCCTTTTAATCACTTAGTAGACAAGCAAACGTAAGGATATGATTACATTTTCAATTGCTTTACTTATTATGACTCACAATAAAATTAGCTCATATAGTCCAATGGTGGATCCAGCTTTGGCGCCAGGTCCCCCCTGGCACATAATCGTGGTCAAGTCAAGAACTTATAATTTAATTTTATAAACAATAGATACAAGTAAAAAGTAGGTATTTTATTTAATGACGAAATATATAAAATCATTATGTTAAATTAGTGGTCCACCAGTCTTGGAACCAGCTCAGGGGTCATGGGGGTCATGATCCTGGATCCGCCGTTGATATATTCCTGCTTAATGTATTACGCTTTATTTTATTGAAAATTTAAAACAAGACTGTGTTAATGTTATAATTATGTAACAATAAAACAATTATAATTTAAAGGTGGAATTCAATACTGCTATCAGAACGAGAACGTCTCAATTCCATAAGTACAGGGTTTTGGATGCTTTATGCAGACTTCATAAGTATGTTCTCAGAAATAGATCTTGTTCATATTGAAGGTGAAACTAGTCAAATTGAAACAAGCCTCGCTGATAAACACAAGTGGGTTTTTAAGTCTCATCAGGGGAGATGGATGAAAGGTGTCACCGCTGGTGGGTGTAGAAATCACGCGGGTAATTATCTATTTCCTCTTAGTACTTAATATAGATTATTAAGTATAGTATTATAATATTAGACAGTTAGTTTAATACTAGTATAGAATAAAAAATTGATATTATGCATTCCCATCTTTCAGAGTTCTTTCATATGAATCCACAAATTCAACTCGTTATCAATGAACGAGATACAGTTTTCATATCTTTAAGTCAGCACAGCATAATGGAACCTAAAGTTATAGGATTTAGTGTATATAAAATAACAAAAGCATTAACTGAAATTGCTCCTGCCTCATTATTTAAGAAAATCAAAAGTTCCATTAATTCTAAATACACAAACAGCAGACAAGTGAGTGAAAGGTGAGCAATTGTTCTTATAATATGTATATACTTGTATACCTTTTTATATGTGCAGAGCGATTGTAGGTATATATTATGTTATTGCTAAAAGCGAGGTACAACTTAATTTTTATTTAATACAGACGAAGAATTAAGATTTAAAACCTGTATTCTTTTTCAGATGCGAATTAGAAAGCGGCGTCTACTTAGTAATTCCAACAACATTTGAACCTAGACAGGAGGGCAGTTTCACACTTCGAGTTTGTTCAATAAAGCAACATAAAATAACCGTTTTGGATTGTGCTCCTCAAACTTTAAAAGCAGCTTTGTTGAAACCACCCTCACAAATAAACTCCAATACTTTCCAGTTATACGACTCGCAATTTCTCCAACTAGCTGATGAGCATAAAACAATAAATGCTTTTGAACTACAAGAGCTATTAGAGATATGTTTACCAAACGATTACATTAAGAGCTGCGCCACGATAGAAACGTGCCGACAAGTGGTCTTATCAATGGAAGTATCCTTTTTTTTTTAAATGTTTAATGATATAATTTGTTACCCTTTTAAGATTAGAAAATTTATGTCTCGAATATTATAGATATTCAGTTCGTCTGTAAGTTGGTCCTTTTTTCATTGATGGGAAATCCTGTTACGGTTACCGCGTCCTCGTCGTTGAGGGAGGCGGTTATGTGGGACTTGCTCAAAATAGTGTCCTACTGACAAAAACCAGGTTTTTGCATATTTGAAAAAAAACGCACAAAAATAAGTCATTCGTTCATGTATATGTTGCTAACTTGGAAACTCATATTTACCTGTAACTTTCTTAAAAAGATAAGTGAGTAATCTGAAGTAAGCCTTCAGATCTATTCATATGCGAAAATAACATAACATATAAATTTCTCTTTACGCTTAGAAAGTAAGGCAAAATTTCCTCAACCCCTCACAACAGAAAGATGACCTGGGTCGTATTACTCTTAACGACTTCAAAGATTTAATATACAGTCTTAGATATTGGCAAGAAGTGTTCAAACGACATTCAACCGAGAAGATGGGTGTATTGCGAGTAGAACGTTTCCGTGACGCGTTGCATGATGTCGGCTTCGTAGTACCCGAAAGAGTTATGGCTCTCTTAGTCCTCAAGTATATGAGAAAAGATGGAATGCTAAGGTTTGGAGATTTCGTCACCGCGGTTGTTCTATTGCATCGAGCTTTTGGTAAGTATTTCACTAACCACGAGCTTTAAATCTTAACAATGG
>DWAJ01002749.1:0-16554 GCA_018238005.1 Eurema mandarina
CAATTTACACTTGTACTTGCCGACAGAACCATGAGCTTGAGTTATATGTGTACTACAAGACCGAGGCGTAGCGAACTCACGATTGCATATGTGACAACTGACTGGCTTCGAATTCGCCCGCTGAGCGTGCACTGTCTGAAAGGGGAGAATCATATTAATTATACCTAATTAAAAAAAAACAGAGGGTGTAAAACTTATAAAAAAAGAAATATGCTCTCTCCTTCATGCACTCCTACTCGTAAATCATATTGCACCGAAAATACCGCGCAAAATTTCCTTTAATTAATTTTATTGAATCTCATTCATATTTTGTCTTACCCTAATATGTGATTTCAAAGTTTTCTTCTGACTTAAAGGCCTGTACACACACGGCTCCATACAACAATACAATTTTCTTGCCTCTGGGTGGTTATGCTCAAAATGCATACGAATTTCTTCCAATGATGGCAATATGGTACAACACACACAGCATTTAAGCAAGTATACATTGGCTTGGGTCCGTTCGTTGATATGTTGTTGCAAGTAATGATAAGTATACCAGACCTAAAAATTATATTTATAATAAATAAAAATAATCTACATTTCCAAATCCCTCTAGTCAAATTGTTATGTCTTAACTTCATTTCGATTCAATTCGTTCACGAAAAATAAAAATAAAGGATTTTACATTGTTACGAAGTTTCGTACCGAAATAACAGGTGTTTTATAGATAGTAAGCAGACATTCCATAAATGATATACCTTATCTCCAAACATCTTTGAACATTCTTCACAGTTATAAAACTCTTCCTTATATTTATCTAAATGAACTTTTATTTGGTGCCGTTCACGATCTGGCTCATTCCAAAATAAGGTTGGACAAAACTTGCATTTAAAACCGAGATGAGGACTGAAACAGTTCTCGACGTCCAACTCATCCCAATGCAAAGAAAGATGTCTTCTTGTAGCTTCCCTATTATCAAATTCCTTATCACAAAACTGACATATCCATAGATCTTCAAACTGTCCCAATTCTTCGGATATGTGATTTCTTAATTCATTTAAACTTTCGAAAGTTGTAGCACAAACTCTACATGAATATACCGGGACTGTTTTCAAGCAATGCATTTTAGTTACATGTCCTAGTAAAGAATTTACATCGTCAAACTTTAATTTACATACAACGCAATCTACGTCTTTTACATCTGACTTAGTGGCATAATCAATATCTGAGATTTCTGGAACCATCTTGTTTTCTATATCTTTTATCATTTGATCTACATAATCAAAATAACTTTTCTCTATAACAATTAATTCTATGAGAGTCATATCAAAGTCTTCTTCACCTTGATATTCCTTCATTTCTTCAGTCATGTAATCAATTTTGCTATCATCACTTTGGTCTTTTTCAGTCTTTACATCACCTCTTTCAGATTCATCTTTGAATTCAATACTTTTCATTTCAATCTGCATATTTTCTATATTCTTATTTGTGTCTTTAATATCTTCATCGTCACTTTTAATTTCTTGCTTAACTTCTGGTAGAATACTGATATCAATACTGGGTTTAATTTGATCACATGTATCTATGTTTGGTTCGGCTTTGTTAGACTTTGCTAAAGGGTTACTCATTCCTACATAGCCACATCTTATTTGATCTCTTAACTCTGAATTAATAAACTGGGGACTAACATCAACCCCTTTCACAGTAAACGGAGGATCTCTACCAGAAACTAAGTGCGATAAACATTTCAGCGTAAAGTGATGGAAGCCCATGTAATGACTGAAAAATGTTGATGATGTGTTATCAGCCTTGGAACATAATAGACAAAGAAATGTATCTCCATCTGTTTCCCACAAATCTCCGAATATACAAGAGACATTAGCGACATTGTGCTTTTGCAACAGGTGTCCTGTATAATCATCATCAGCAGGCACTCGAAAATGACATAGGCGGCAATGTACTAAGTTGTGTACACTTCTTAAATGGTTTCTTAATTGGTCTTCTAATGGGAATGACTCTACACATTGAGAGCAAGGCCATGGGGTATGAAATTTTTCATGGTTAATCCACGCCTCTCTATCAGGAACAAAGTACCTGAAAATATAAAAAAAAAGAAAAGTATCATTAAGAATAAAAGCCTTCAAGAAATTACCAGCAATTTGATATCCTATTTATTTACTTAAGTTGCTATAGTCGTTATTTTGTTAAGACTGTAAAGGTGTTTGTTTTAAATACAAATTTTAATTTCTGTAATTTTTAAAATTATAATCAGCTTACTAATATATTTTACCTGCATATGCCACAAAAGTCTTTTTTATGGTTAAGAACATAATAAATTATTATCTTGGGCCTGTTTATGAACCAGTCTGGGCATAATAAACAACTGTATGGACCAGTTGTATTAAAATCTTTTAAGTAGAGCCATACATCTGTTGGGCGTTTAACTACAGTCTGTGTCAGCGCCGAATGAGATGTCGAATTAACATTATTACGACTCAATTTAATTGTTAAACCACAACTCTTTGTGGGAAAGACTTTTTGTTTCACCTTCTTGGATTTTTTGATTTTAATTGCTTTTATACATAGGTTTTGTTCTGTTTTTTTAGTGGCGGCTAGAAGTGACAGAGGCTCGTCGTCAGATTCACTAGATGACATGATAGGTTCCTTAAAATACTAGAAAGGTACTTTAATTCTAATTAATTAAAATCAAACAACAAGTATACAATTTCAATCGATTATCAATATTTAATAATATTGACGTTGTCATGTGTCAACTGTCAAGCATAGGAAGTACAGAAATCTTGATGTCGTTTGAAAACATTATAACCAAACCCAATGACGCATAATTGTCTATGAATAAGGAAATATTTTGGAAAATATTCGTCTTTTTTATACATAAATACCTAAATACATATAGTTGAAACTCTTTATCTATATTTAAAATTCTTGAAGCATCAATAAAAAAAGGCCTATTTACGATAAGAAAAATTACATTTCTTCATATTATTTACGTTTTGTTGATATGTTTTTGAATATAAAAAAGAAGCCTTAAGTTTTAAAATGGATTTGACTAAAAGTTTTAGACTTCATTTTAAAAACATAGTTTATTCATTTAATTCGATACTTTTATAATTTGATTATATGTTAAATAATAAAGAATATCCAAAGCGTTCATTGTTTTATTTTTCTAATTTTTACTTTTTTTAAATTTTGAAACAAAAAATAATACGTTTATTGAATAATTTGCGTTAATTGGGATGGATTGCAAAAAACATCCTGTCGTGGTGGCCATTTTATAGAGATTTGATTGTCTATGGTGAAATCCAAAGAAAGGTGAAGCTAAACAAAAGGGTAGCATGTAGATAACATTTACTAAATTATTAGTAAATTACACTTTATTAATAAGTTTATGACTATATTTATGTATCGAACTTAAGTGAGTTTTAGTTATTCAATAAATTCTGTTCCATAAAAGTCTATAAAATGAAGTACAATGCATCGTGTAATGGTGGCCATTAGAAGAAACAATTATGAATATTGGCATACTACATATCAAATAAAAACTAATTATTTGTGTGAATTGTGAATAGTGTTGTGAATAAATTCAAAATATAACTAAACAATATGTAAACAAACTAATACCTTGTGTTGTGCAAGTGTTAATAGTAGGTCGTTTTACCATGGCTCAGAATCAGGGGGAGATTCAGGTGACACAGAATCAACCCGTTAATAAAGATAAAGATATATATGCTTGCCTTCCTGACATACGCACTAACGGTCCATTAGGTCCGGATGAACCGTATCCAGGTGGTGAAGAATTACGATGGTTGCCTGCTCAGGCCACTGATAGAGACTTGGTTATGTATTTAAGAGCCGCTCGTTCTATGGCAGCGTTTGCTGGAATGTGCGACGGAGGTTCCCCTGACGATGGCTGCGTAGCCGCCAGTCGTGACGACACAACTATCAATGCTCTCGATGTTTTACACGACTCAGGTTATGATCCAGGACGGGCATTACAAGCACTCGTAAAATGTCCAGTCCCAAAAGGGATTGAGAAAAAGTGGACTGAAGAGGAAACAAAAAGGTTTGTCAAAGGTATAAGGCAGTTTGGTAAGAACTTTTTTAAGATAAAAAAAGATCTCTTACCTCACAAAGATACTGCTGAACTTGTGGAGTTTTATTACTTATGGAAAAAGACCCCAGGTGCTAGTAGCAACAGGCCACACAGACGAAGAAGACAAGCATTAAGAAGAGTAAGAAACACTCGAAATTCTCGGGCAGGGACCCCCAAAGAGCAAACGCCTGAGGCAGCGCCTACAATGCCTGAAACAAATGGTTCTAGGCCATCGCCTAACCCTAAAGAAACTGGCGAGATGAGTTCAGTTACTGAAGATGAAAATTCCGAAGATGATAGTGATTCTAGAGAGGCTGGAGATTTAGCTAAGGCAGATAATGGCCGAAGTGGTGACAATCCAGATGATTCTCCCAGCAGGATGCGGACTAGAAATAAGTCCAAGGAACAAACTACTCCCAATAGTAAAAAAGGTCAAGATGAGAGTGACAATGATACTAAGGCTAAGAAAACTCCAAATAAACCAATTCCCCAAAGTACAAACAACAACAATGATAAAGTGCCCTCTTCACCTGTCAGTAAGGATGTTAAAAAGAAAGTGGCAAATGGTAAGGTTGATGTATCTAAAGTTAAAAAGCGTCTTCCAGATGATACCAAACCAGGAGGTATTATGGATGGTGATGTACAAATGAAGAAAAAGAAGGCAGCTGAACCACCAGAAAGTCCTTCAGAAAGCTTAACTAATGACAGTTTCCCAGCAATGGATGAAACTGAGCCTGCAGAAGCTGAACCAGAGGCCTGTGATTATAGTATTAATAAGACTGATAAAGAAAATATAGAACAAAACAAAGAACCAGAATTGGAACAACCAAGTAAGACAGTTGAACCACAGATTAAAGTAGAAGCAAATATTGAACCACCTATCATTAAGACGGAGAAGGATCCATTACCTCCCATTTTTAAGGTCGGGCCAGAAAAAGAAAACAGAACAGTATTGGATCTTAAAACAGATGCATCTGCAACTAAAGGAATTGAAAATATGGACACAAGACCGTTCACTGTATTTCCTAAGACAGAACTTATTATACCTAAGGTTACCCCCATGTCTACAGAAGTTATGGAGAAGATTAAAATTAAGGAAGAAATAGATACTGATGATCAGACTCTTAATTTACAAAAGGATGAGTTCCAAAAAGACCCATTGGCTCAGAATTATCCAGCACATTCAATTAATCAAATTAACAAACCGTTGAACCTTGAGCGAACTAATTTCTTTGTAAAGGATAGCCATATTTATAATCCTAAACTTACTCATAGCATTAAAATAGAAGGTGTTCCAAATCAAATATTTAATCCGGTGAATATTAAGGATAATAATTCAATAATAAGAAATGCAAAGGATTATTCAAACAATGTGCCTCCATTTTCATACCAGCCCAACATTAATTTCCAGAATGATGCCAATAAACATAATGCCTTAATAAACCCTTTAAAAACAGTTATTAAGTTAGAACCAAGAGATGAAGCAAGTGAGATGAAGAATCAGAATACACCAGAAATATTTACAGCTACAATATCAACAGCTAATAAAGTTGACTCCCCTAATACACCTAGACTCGATTCTTTACAAAGGATAAGTCCATCACCAACCAGTGTGCGTGCTTCATCACCTCCACATATGGAGCACCCATCCGCAACAAATACGGAACCAATTTCCCCTGCAAATACTCAAGAAATGAAATCACAAGAATCAGATGTAGACGACAAACAACCAACAGATTTGAAAACTCAACCACTATCAAAGACTGACAATCAAAATTCAAACATACGACCACCAATATTCCCATCACCAGTAAGGCCAGAGAATCTTGGCTTAAGGCCTAATGATGTTCCGAACATTCCTGTTACAGGTCAGAGTATGCCTCCACCCCTTAGTCAACCATCAATTTCAGGAATGCTACCACCAGGTCCTCTTATATCTGTCAGTGGTGGAGGAACGAGCATAGGCCCTTATGGGTTTATGCCAGCTTCATTATATGGACATCCAGGACATCCAGGCTTAGAAAAGCCGAGTACTCTGCCACCACTTATACAACAAGTACCTCCATCACACAATCTAGCAGGTGGTAATATGTTACAACCACAGTCAAGTCAAAATGACCCATCCATGCCTCAGGATTTAAAAATAAAGCAAGAAGTCCCAGATAACATGCCTGCCAATCTTTCAACACAAGGTATTTCGGATCCTCTTCAGTCATTGAAAGAAGTAAAAGTACCAGGCTACCCAATTGGAAGCTCAATAGCTCAGCATTTAAGTTCAGAAAGAGACAGAGAATCTATATCAAGCGTCGAAAATAATAGTAGACCTCCAAGTCAACCTACAAATGAAAATCCAACTATGCAGAGTGCATTTTTGGGGCCAAGAATTGAAAGCATTAAAAAGGAGCCTGATTTTCTACACCAACCTCATATTACACCAGTTTCTACAAGTCAAGGCATGGACTCATCAAATACTATTCCTCCGGTTAAGAGTCCACATACGCCTACCCCAATAAAAAGCCAATCAAGCCACAACGGGACACCGAACCATCCGCATCCGTCAGCTACAACGTCTCCCTTTTCTAGACATCTTACAAGTCCGTCTCAACCAAGACAAATTTCAGCATCACCGGTTCAGCCTAACACGCCAGTGTCTCATTCAGCTCTTAATTTGATGAACCCGACTCCACTCTCTATTCCGTCTACTATGGCTGGCCCAGTACTACATTCAAGTCAACAGCATGGACCTCCGCATCCATTTGCGCCACATCTGCACCATCCGCATCATCCTTTACTTCACCCATCTTCAATATTCCAGTTGTCGGCCGCCGCCGCTGCTCACGCTATGCATCCATATTATCCTCACCCTCATCCAGGCTATTCAATGCCTTATCCATATCCATATGGGCCATTACCTCAACCACATCCTATACCACCCATGCATCCTTCATCAAGCACACCTGGCAGGCACGATCCATCAAAACCTACCATAGAATCAACTACTATGTTGAGTGCTCATCATAGTACCAGTTCATCAGTAACGACACGATCTTTAAGAGAAATATCAGAGACAACAGATGATCCACGGAATCCCAATGCAACTACTGAAAGACATCAGTTGCATGAAACTACTATGACTCATCATCATTCAACAAGCCACCACAGTGCCGTGCACACAAGCACAGAGAAACAACCTAGTCATGTTGGCGGTGGCACTAATCATACTCTTTCCATATCGCATTCAACATCAAGCAGCTCTTCACAATCTATACAACATAAGATAAATACACAGCAGAAGACCAGTTCTCACTCGAGTTCTCCTCATCATTTATCTGCTAGTTTATCACAGACTACAAGTTCGTCATCTAGTGTCAACGTAACAAATAATCATACGCATCACCACTCACATCATCTTGCGCACCACCCGGAGAGGCTTTCTCCTGCAGATTCTATGCTTTTACGACATCATCCTAAAATGATGCCTGGTAATCCAAATCATCTAATGATTCAACCGCCATCGATGGGTCATCCTATGAGCCTCGCTCTTCCACCCGGCCCGGGACCAAGCTCAATAGAAAGTTTAAGATTACATGCTCAAGCTGCTGCAGGTTTACAAGCGTCACATGGCAGATCCGGTTCGCCTCATCAACTTGCACCTGGACACCCACATTTGCGTGGACCACCGAGACCAATACCAGAAGACAATCCTGAATTGAAATTAGAAACGCAATCACAGCCGGAAGAGGAAGAGATCCCAAGTCCAGCTCACATTCCTCATGGACCAAGCCCGGAGCCTAAAATCGAAGATACCGAGTGCCACCGCTCACAATCAGCAATATTCTTACGGCATTGGAATCGTGGTGATTATAATTCGTGTACGCGAACTGATCTTATTTTCAAACCGGTGCCTGAATCTAAACTTGCGCGTAAACGAGAGGAGCGTTTGAGAAAACAAGCAGAAAGAGATAGGGAGGAACGAGAGAAGATTGCTCAACAATCACACAGAAAGATTGCCACACCAGAAAAACCAGACACAAAGCCGCCTTCGAGAGGTGCTATCGAAACAATAACATCACCTTATGATAGATTTCCTAGACCACCCGGCTATCCGGATTCGCCATCTTTACGTCAATTATCTGAATATGCTAGACCACATGCTGGTTTCAGTCCTGGAAATCTTCCACGTCACTGTATGGATCCAATGCTTCAATATCAACTAAGTTCAATGTATGGTGCTGCGGGTGCGCGGGAGCGTCTAGAATTAGAGCATCTTGAAAGAGAAAAAAGAGATAGAGAGATAAGAGAATTGCGGGAAAGAGAGTTGAACGATAGACTTAAAGAAGAACTGCTCAAAAACAATGTCGGGCCCCGTGCTTTAGATCCGCATTGGCTAGAAATGCATCGAAGATATGGTATGCCACCACCTCCACCACAGGGCGCAATACCTGTTCAGTTTGGCCTATATCCTCCAGGCCATGGGCCAGGTGCATTATCACAATTGGAACGTGAACGGCTAGAAAGATTAGGTATACCGCCAGCTGGTGCTGGGGGGCCACCAGTCTCGGTCCCCGTTTCTGGCGCCCCACCTCATCATCCGCACCATCCGCATCCTGGCGTCGCTGCAGCGCAACTGGAAGCTGCTGAAAGACTGGCGTTAGCTGCCGACCCTATGGTGCGCCTTCAAATGGCTGGAATTAATCCAGAGTACCATGCACACACTCATGCTCATACTCACGCGCATTCTCACACGCATTTACACCTACACCCGGGACAGCAAGCAGCAGCGCAGGCTCAGCAAGATGCTTTGAGTTTAGGTCTCGGGGCTAGCACGCCATATCGACCTCTGCCGCATCCAGACTTACTGGGACGCCCGTACGCTGAACAGTTAGCGCAGCAAGCGGCGGCACACGAGCAACTTCAAAGACAGTTGTTGCTCGAGCGAGAGAGAGGATTCCTCCATCCCGCTCATCACGAAGACTTCTTGCGTCAGCAGAGGGAGAGGGAGTTGAAAGTGCGGGCGCTAGAAGAAGCGGCGCGAGCTTCGCGTCCGTAGTACGCCGCGCGCCCTAAGCCCGACAACGACGTAGTCTTGATCGAGTAAAGGACGCCCCACAGACGCTACAGCCTTGTATAATAATAAAGTGTTCACGCGATAGTGCTATTGAGGACCGAACTACATATTTTTATTTTGAACGTGTGACGATACCTGTAATTTATATACAATAAGTATTTAAGTTTTTATAATATTTTTATAGCATGGCCGTATAGTACGCTCGTTCTCCATGCTCAAATTTATTTCTTAACTCCTAGTCATAATTAAATTTTATTCGTAGAGAATGAATCATTGAGTCACACATACTATTGCAGAGTGCTTTTAGTTTAAATTATTATTGTTTTGTATGTTTTAGTAATAACAGTTTAAGGGTGCTGGATAGCATTCATGTGAATGACGACATGATAATAGTGATTATGTAAAAAGTAATAATCTCAACGCTTTTATATTCATGACATAATAAATAATAATATGTATTTAATATACTTTTAATTAAGTCTGTAGATTTGAACATGTCTCCATCTTATCTTAATTAATTGGTTGTTACTTGCTGGCCATTTATTATATTGTAGGTTTTGTATAATTTATATTAACATATCAATTTATACAATAATACAAATACATATTATTATGATTTCTATCAAATTTATATAATCTGTACTCATGTAGATTACAATTTCCTGTTTTCTCAGAAATTGAGTGAGTATTTTAACAGTGTTCAATAAAAAGAATATGATTTATTCTTGCCAATTGCACACATAAACATACTATCAGAATTATATTGATCTTTTCTGGTCTTTGCACTAAAACCAGTAACAGATATTTAATATTAATTGTGTTATTGTAACTTATATTAAATATATTTTAAGAGCAGTATGGTCAATGCGAAATTTTTATTGAGTACAAAGAAAAATTGTATCATACAATTGATATATACCAATACGAACAATTAGATGCAATAATAATACATTAATTAGTTACATAAGCCGAATTACACTTAATATGATCTTAAGGGTTAGAGTACACCATGTTTAGTACCAACATACAATATGTAAAGCATATTATATTGAAGCTCGAGAATATTCTAGAATGAATAACCAATCGTCACAAAGATTTGGCGTATTCTAATCTTTAAAGTTTTATAGTGACAGTAAATATTTGTAAACAATCGGTTCTTTATAAAATTAAGACTTGTATTTCTCACACATTCAAATACTTCTATGCACTACATTGTAAAATAAACCATTTGTAACAAAATATAGAGTAGAGCTGATTATTACGAATGTTATAGATTATCATAGATTGTAATAAATTAACAATGTCGCTTAGTAGGTGTTATGTTCATAATGCCATAGTTACGTTCTGATATTTAAAAGAGAAATGAGTATTATTTTTAGATACAAATTATATCTTTAATTAAGAGTTGCGTGTCGATTTAACGTCATTTATTTAGACAATAAGGTTAAATGGATGTCTTAGTGCTTTTGTGTAAATTTTTTTTGAATAATATATGTGGAAAAATTCAGTTTGCCGTTTTTGTTCTTGACCTATTTATAAGTTTGAGCACTTGTAATGCAAGGCGCGTACACTGCGATAAAACAAGCTTGTTTTAAACATTATATACAATTGCATATCATATTAAATATAAAGTAGGTAAGTAGTACTATTCATATAACACTTAAATAAAGCATCGGTAATGAAGTGGTGCATAAATCTTCAACTGATGATAACGCCATCTGTCGTCAATTTTACAAGGAAAGTATGTAGATTGAATGTCTCAAAGAGTATAATAATTATAGGTCGCGTCATTTAAGTTTAGCGCTGGACGAGAATAGCCGCGCATCGGTAGAAACGCGCTCGTAATTGGCGTATTGGTGCGAGAAAGACAACACGACTGGGACAACCAATCAACACTCGCGCACCCGACGATCACCCGCCGCGCCGTTACCTCGATACCTTATTTTTGACTTCTGCGCAGGTTTCGTTCACCGCTAAAGATTCGTGAGCGTACTATAATTATAAAAACTACGAGAAGGCCCTTATTTTTTTGTACATAAATATATACATAATCTAATGTTGATGTTAAACATTTTGCGAACTCAGTGCTTTTTGTATTATTTAATAAAAATTGCCCACCATGTGACATGTCATACTTTAACAAAAAAAGCCTAATTAAAAGCTTATCAAAATTATTATAATCGTCTCTGCTCTACAGTCTATTAATAGAATTATTATCTATTTGATAGAAGTAAACGCCAAAAACTGTTTCTAAGCGATCGTTTTATCAATAACAGCCTTCTACAATTGTTCTAGTGGTATTTTATAAACAATTTTTCTATAGGTAAATAATAAAATGGGATTACTGAGTAACACAGGATTATTAGCTAGTACGAAACAGAAGACAGGCTTAATTAGAGAAAGAGTTAGTACTTAAATTGAATCTAGAATTTCAAAGACCTAAGTTACAAAAAATAAAATTTTCTTATGTTTATGCTCTTATTTCTTTTAATTTAAAGCATACTTCTTGTAGAAACATCGTTAATCATTATCCCTTATTAAATTATTAGAGAAAACAAGTCTTGAAAATCTAAATGATATGATAAAATTATCTAGTCTCAAAAATTAAAGTAATGGATAAATACTAAACTAACATGTTGCCTTTTTGTACTTTTAATCTATCCCTGTATAATATTTCGATGTCTAGTAGTTAGGATACCTACTTAAATAGTCCTCTTTCAATTCCTTCTCTAAGGTACACATGATAGACGGTTAAACTATGCTATCTACCAACAATGGTATTATATTAAATAGATATGCTATAAACGCAAAATTTTGAAGACGCAAGAACATCCTAATTAGGAAGTTACCGGTGCATTCACGCGCAACTGACAAGACTAACTCTTTTTTTCTTGTTGGTTTTTCATTTAACACTTTTCTATCCTTTTGACTTGATGTATGTGTGCTGTCACTGCTGTGCGGAACACTTTTCGTTTCATTTGTTGGTGTATAACATATCTATGAGCTATAATATCATTGTATATCAATGCATTTTTAAAAGCAACACTAAAGGTACTACGTTCTATGATTTCAGAGTATTATTGACCTAAGATGCGACGTCACGCCAGCTCCATTCATGCTTCGCCCTTACGCGGGTTTGTACAACCCGTTTTCCAATGCCTGCTCAGTTCTTTGCAACCACCCAGCTGATACAACCACTAAGGAATATGTTAAACGTGCTAAAGATGCTTGGGTAACTATGATCTTGTTCTTATTGTCATTGTTGGCTAGAAGATGTCGCTGCCTAGTGTTAAGGCCGCCATTTCATTAAATTTCAAATCCAATGTACATATGTGTTAGTAGTTTAGTTCTTATATTATTTATTTATTCATGATTGTCAAAACAGTATTTTTTATTATATTTCAATGTTTAGATTTTGGAGGGAAAGACGCACTATTTCCACGAAGATTTATCAAAATTTCAAGATCAGATTGATAAAGAGAAAAACAAAACTCCTCATGATATCGTTACTGAAGATATGTTTCGGCGGTTGGTAGTTTTTTGCATTTTATCGATACATTTATAAACATTTTATCATTGGTTTAATCATCTATATCATCTAGATACACAGAGACTGACTCCCGGCCTCTGACGCCGGCACCAACCCTGGCCAGTGGAAAATCTCGAGGTTCCCGACGATGTCTCACCCCTGATCAGCCACGACAGAAAACCACCATCGTCCTGGACTTGAGAAGAAGTCATAGCCAAGTAAAGTTTTGAAATGGCCCAATTTGCGGGCATAATTATCTCTTACTAGCCGCTCCCCGCGCTTTTACCCGCGTAGTGCCCGTTCCCGGGGCAATACCGGGATAAAAAGTATCCTATGTTTTAATCCGGGGTATCATCTATCTACATACCGAATTTCAACTAAATCGGTCCAGCCGTTTTGATGCCATGAAAGAAAGAGAAACAGACACACTCTCCCATTTATAATATTAGTATGGATATGGATACTTAGGCCAAAATTGTTTCGTATCGTATAATAAAATCGCATTTAAAGGTGGGTAATGTGAAAGTTGTCTGTAAGTTTCTTTTAATTATCCTATATTTATATATAGATATCCTCTTATTATTAACCTAAACAAGGTTTCGAAATGAAATCGGTACCTACTTTGACAAATTTCTATTGCAACTGTTCAAATTTAAACTCAAATTGGGACGTACTTACATATGACTAGCTGTTGCCCGCGACTCCGTCCGCGTGGACTTTCCTCCCTTGTAACCCTTTTTTCCAGTTAAAAAGTAGCCCATGTTTTATATCATCTAGACCATCTGTGTACCAAATTTCGTTTTAATCGGTTCAGTAGTCGCGCGTGATGGAAAGACAGACAGACAAACAGACTTACTTTCGCATTTATAATATTAGTACGGATTTGTTTTTGAGTATTCACTCAAATTAAGCCAGTGAAATGTTAGTCATTATTTGTCATTCAATTGAACCCTTGCAGGAAACCCTCTACTACCACGGCTACGCGACATCAGATTTCACAGCAGCTCACACCAGCGCTACGAATGAGAGATCTCTCCCTTCGCTCAATCTCTCCGAGGGTACCAACCGCCTCGGGAAGACATGTGAACAGCTACCTCCATTGGCGTCTCCTCTAGTGCTCTCCAAGAGAGTGGTGAAGGAGCCCGTTAGCGTCAGGACTTTGAAAAAGGTAGGAGGATAATGGCCTACAAGGCTACGTACTATTTTATTTAAGACATTCAAAAAATATTATTTTTTATAAAAAAAGGGTTTTTTATTTTGATTTGGAGCCATTATTAACCAACGTGTAATAACTAAATGTTAAAGTGTTTACGTAGAAAGAAATACCTCTACTTTTTTAGAATACGATATTAATTACTTACAATTGACTATAAGGGCCAAATACTTATACGCAAATTAAATTTAAGCACGCCTTAAGACTCGTAATTTTGACAGAATTGTATGGCGAACTGTCAAATCGGACCGGTTTAAGCTGTACTTAAGTTTAAGTTGCGTCTCAGTATTCCGGCATAAAAGAGAGACGCAAAAATGGTTGTAATTTAATTCAGTAAAGAATTTCACAGTTGCTATAATAGATAATGTATGTACCAAAGATTCCATACTTCTAGATGTACGGAAAAGATTTCATACTAATAGTAACGTTAGAACTCATTTTACAATTAATTGCATTCAGGGTATAATTAATATTGACGTTGAAACTGGTGTTTATGTAGTAATTATTTAATAAGCGGTCGGTTGTAACCTGATTGATAAGGATATTAATATCCAGCTATCAAAGCAACTAGACCGGCAACTAACCATTTCATACCTGATAAATAACAATCGATACTCAAGTGATTAACGAATTGCAATGTTTTATCGGTTGCTTTAAACAATATAGTTTGCTACCTAAACGTTCCAGTTAAACATGTTCCCGTTTTTAATATCAAAGTCTAAATTACTACACCGAAAAACAAATCGAACGAACAAACAGAAAATAAAAGAAATTAGTGTTTTTTCCCGCGAAAAAGTGTCGACAAAATTGAATCGTAAGAAAAGAAAAATAATAAGTACGCCAACTGATTCAAATTGCGAATGTAGTGTCATGCATGTGACGCGTGTTGTTGTTAATTTACCGCCAAAAAGCAGAAAGAGAGATGCTTCTAATGTTCTATTATCTATGACTTGGGGGTCAGGGCAAAAGAAAAAAATAAAATTACCTAACGTTAACCAAGCTGCAAAAATAACAAGAAACAAATCGGTTATAAAGAAGGAATACAACGAAGTGTTTTTCTCCACATTAGAGGTAATATTATTTCACGAAACTGCGGAAGTGGGTACAAAAAAGAAATTTTCTTGATTTCATAGATGATAACTATGTTAATTTTTTTTTTATTTAATTTAATGACCTGGTAACAAAGACCTTTAGGTCATATCTTATTTATTATTTTTACACTTCACTTCATAAATCGAGTCAGTCAGTCGTTTCTTTCTGCCCTTCGTAAAGTGATAGTGAACTTTACGAAGAACCTCGGCGAATCTTGGAGCAATCGAAACGGCGCTACTATGCGCTCACAAATGAATTCTTCATTTCCTGGACACTTATTAGCTAATTTACTGCATGATTTACTATCACAATCAAACATTAAATCACTTTATGCACCAAAAAACGAATATTCAATTGAGATTACAAACAGAGACCGCCAGATTCCCGCCAAAACTCATTTTCAATATTCGAGTCAATTTAAATATAGATAATTGATCATGAGTGATCTGAGATCTCAATAGTCAATTCTCGATCACAGAGTATAAATAGAAATATCAAATATTCAAATATGTATTCGATACAATCATCAATCGAAAGGTGGCGCGGTTCACTTATAGCCGGATTAAATAATAATATGATATTATAAGATTATTTGCCTAACATTCTCATTGCACATAATCATTCTTAAAATTGAAATTTAAAATTGACAAACTTAACACCATTACTCCAGTCAAAACGAACTACATATATGAAACATTTATTGTAGCATAGAATTCCACTTCTCTTACTAAGATATGAGAGACAGAAAGAAAGATATGATATGGACATTACGACACGAAACCCGGCTCAGAGTTAAAAAAAACTCTTTCATGGAGCAAAGTATAAGTCTTCAAAATTTTTCTGATCGGTTTATGAACCGAGTACAAGTCAAAACGATAAAAAATAGATAAATGATAAACCAACAAAATAAAGTTACTTTTGTCAGTTGCGCGTAAATTCAAATAAACATAAGACCGGCCACCGATCACCTAAAGACAAGACGTCTTAATTATTAGGATTTTATGTGTTTCTTTGGTATCGAGTATCGACAGAATCGACTATCCAATACTAGTAAATAGTGATATTGGATAGTCGATACTAAAGATAGGTATAAGTCACGTCACGCATCTTTAGCGCTGAACGAAACCTGCGCAGAAGTCAAAAATAAGGTATCGAGGGGACGGCAAGGCGCGTGGGGCGCGTGATTGTCGGGTGCGCGAGCGTTGATTGGTTCCCCCAGTCGCGTTGTCTTTCTCGCACCAATACGTCAATTACGAGCGCGATTCTACCAATGCGCAGATATTCTCGTCCAGCGCTAAACATTCGTGACGCTAGTTGACACTTGACAGGTGGGGCATTCCACGCCAAGCGGACAGGTAAAAAAGGTCGATGCTTCCGATTTCAATAATATTTTAGTATGTTATACCTATATAGGTCCTCAACCTAGTCTATCAATATTTTTACTCTGTGGTATATAGTTATTGATTTAGAGCCTAATGAAGTTTTGAGTCTACAGCAGGAATGCACTATTTGTAGTCCCAAAAAACGTTATTTAAAATGTAAAAACAATAAACTTA
>DWAJ01002750.1:0-16553 GCA_018238005.1 Eurema mandarina
CGTCGTAATGCTCACTCCTTGTACCTCTTGTATCAAATCTTATTTAGTCCAAATTCTCCTCCCTATTTGAAACAAAAGTTCCAATTTCTAGCCTGTGAAAACTATTCATTTCGTTCGTCTGAGAGATTAGTTCTTAAATTTCCTCCTCACAAAACTAAATTCTTTAATAAATCCTTTACTGTCTCTGCTATATCCTTATGGAATTCTTTGCCTCTTTATTTTAGAAAACCAAAAACACTAAATTCATTCAAAAATCTTGTGCATAAACACTATCTTACTATTGCCTTAAATTCGACCTAGTTTTTTCTTAATATGTAGTCTGTCTATATGTTAGTATGTATGTATGTATGTATACTTGTATTGTCTGTATAATTATGTATTTAATATTTTACTAATGTTTTTTTTCTTCTAGTGCACTTTCGCCACCGTTTTAACTATATTGTAATTGTACGACTTTTCATTTGTTTGGTTGCCTAGTAGAAATCACTTAGTATAAGGCCGCCATTTACAACATTTCTAATTGTTTTTAAGATTCTTTATTTGTAATATCTACCTTGTAACAAAGAATCAATAAATAAATAAATAAAAAATACCTACTTTTAGGTATCTATTTTCATTAAAATTAAACTTAATTTGTTCTTGAATTGACCGCGATTGTCTAACCCCCCCTGGTGTCAAATTTGGAACCGCCCTTGTCACGTATAAAGGTAAGAAAATAAATAAAAAAACATCGCAGTTTTTGATATCATTATTGTATGCTAACGACGATCGATGCTTCATACTTAGATAAGAATCTCACAACAATGTTAACAGAACTACCTCTGTTATGCCCTTGGATTTTGTGAAGACTCAATTATATTTTTCGAGGTTGTTCTAAGCTGCTCGTGACGGTGCTTTAATTATCAGCCGACTCCAAAAAGGAGGAGGTTCTCAATTCGACCAGTATGTTTTTTTTCTATGTTTGTTACGCGATAACTCCGCCAATAATGAATCGATTTGAACAAATCTTTTTTCGGCGTATAGGTAATAGCTCAAGGGTTGTCCCATTTCAATTTAATAATTTAAAAAATCAACTCAAAAGGGTGGAACAAGGTGGAACAAGGGTGGAACAACAAATCAAAAGGGTGGAAATTGGGGATGAACTTTTTTATACGCAATATCTCCGCCGATAATAAACCAATTTGAATGATTATTTCTTTGTTGAATAGGTATTATCATGAAGTCGGTTTTTATTTTAAAGTTAATTACTAGCGGACCTTTGCCCACTTCGTTGGGCATAATGTTTACAAACATTTTTTATACAGTCTATGACACTCAGCAATAATGTGGCTTTCTATTGGTGAAAGAATTTTTAAAATCGGTTCAGTAGATCCCGAGATAATCCCTTACAATTTAACAAACACACAAACTTTCCTTCTTTATAATTTTAGTATAGCCTAGCGGACCCATACTTAAATAAACACTATTAACTATTAATAAGTATATATAATAACTATTAACAAGAATATAATATTATACATTATTAGTTGCTCTTTCAAAATATATAACAATTTAGTCATATATATATGTTACATTCATACCTTATAAATAAATAAATATTTCAGGACATTTATACACAGCGCCATCTCCGGGATCGAACCCAGGACCCTTCGCGCAGAAAGCAGTTGTGCTACCACTGCACCAAGCGGTCGTTATTAATATTATATACATATGTGTTTACGGAAGTTTTATACGTTTTCACCCAAGAACTACTGGACCGATCATCGTAAAATTTGTACACATTGTTGTAGGTATCAGAATGATCATATATATATTTATATAATCGATAACAAATATAAATAGTCCCAATGCGAGCAAAGCAGCTGGTTTATTATAAATTACTAGCTATTGCCCGCGACTCCGTTCGCGTGGACTTTCATATAAACTGTGACTCTCCCTTTCCTCTCTTATAATCCTCAAAAATTGTAGCCTATGTGTTATTCTGATGTATAAGCTATATTGTGGTAAAGTTTCATTCAAATCCATTCAGTAGTTTTTACGTGAAAGAGTAACAAACATCCATACATCCATACATCCATACATCCATACTTACAAACTTTCGCCTTTATAATAGTAATAATAATAATAATAATAGGATGTATAGTACGCGTCACGAATCTTTAGCGTTGAACGAAACCTGCGCAGAAGTCAAAAATAAGGTATCGAGGTAACGGTAATCGTCGGGTGCGCGAGCGTTGATTGGTTGTCCCAGTCGTGTTGTCTTTCTCGCACCAATACGTCAATTACGAGCGCGATTCTACCGATGCGCAGCTGTTCTCGTCAAGCGCTAAACATAAATGACATGGTCCGACTCACGCTTCGCCAATTATTTGATAGGCGATAGCGCAACTATGATTAAGTAACACAGTTTGTATACAATCATCTTAAATCGTAAAAAACTCACTTTCGATTTCTGTGTCTGCCTTTCTAATCTTTATTTTAAAACTAGCTCATCGCCGCGGTTTCGCTTGAAAACCAGTTTTGTTTGATTTGATCTTAACTTATCTATACTAATATTATAAATGCGAAAGTTACTCTGTCTGTCTGTCATTACATCACGCTAAAACTATTGAACCGATTAGAACGAAATTTGGTACAAAGATAGTCTAAAACCTGGGGAAGGACATAGGCTACTTTTTTTAAATCAATTCCCAAAAGGTTGCGCGAGGGGTTGCAACTTTTTATAATTTTACGCTTTCACGGCCAAACCGCTCAACCGATTGTACCTAATGAAATTTGGCTAGTTTTTATTACTACTTTTTATTTGGAAAATAGGGTTATAAAGGGAGCAGGGGGGGTCAAAGTTTATATGAAAGACCACGCGGACGAAGTCGCGGGCAACAGCTAGTTTATTTTACCCCTTAACCCTTTTATGCCTATGTCAAGCAGTGGACGTCCTGCGACTGACGACGACGTCACGAACCCCTTTTTCAAACAAAGGGAATCTTAAAAATCTTAAAACTAGACAAATGAATCAAATTTACGTATCACTTCTAGTGATTTCTTTCAGGGAAACCAAAAATAAAACAGTATTAATACAGAACAGACAAACAGAAAGGAAGGGTACGTGAAAAATGTAGATTATAAATAAATAATCGGTAAGTATAATGTCCAATAAATATGTTTTTATATTCACATAGATAAATTATACTCCAAAAGTGAAAAAAATGATTAACCAATGTGAATATGATTTGTGAATTGTGCGGTGTGTCGGATAAAAAAGGCATGTAGTACATTTTTAATTCTATGAAGTGGTGAGACGAGCTAGTTCATCTATCGACGAAGGCTTTAGGTTATAATATTACATCACACTGCGACCTATAGCGAAGCATCTGTGAGATATGTTGCAAAACCAGCTGGTATTTAATAATAGGCATATACATACATATTATATAATACTTCAAAAGATATTTATAGCAGAATTATTATGTTCGATCCACACTCTCCACGAGACTACACGAGGCGACGCGAGTGCGAGTGTGTGGATGGCGTGCTCGTGCTGCCTCGTCTTACCTCGACTCGCCTCGCCGTCGCTCCGCTTGGTGTCGGTTTTTCGGGCGCGAGTCAAAGGACGCGAGGGGCGACGTGAGGCGATTAACCACACTCTCGACTCTCGCGCTTGCTCACTTTCATATTGACTGCTACAAAGTAAGAACGCGTGCCATTTTTTAATTTTTTGTTATGGCGGAGTGGAGTAACGAAATGTGCTCCACTTTTATAAAACTATACCAAATGGAACCAATCATTTGGAATCCAAAAAATGCTCAACATAAAGATAAAAGTAAAGTAAATGACGCGTGGGATCGTATAAGCAAAGAATTAAATAGAGGTTTCTAACTACTATATTTACATTTAACCCGACTTTAAAAAGAGAAGAGAAGGAAGAAGAGTCGGTTATTAATGTTTGAATGCTATTATTTTCAATGGAATTATGTTATTTTATTGATTATAGAGTTAAAAAACAAAAAAAAATCATTAATGGCGACTTTTAGAAGCCACTTGAGAAGGAAAAAAGCTTCAATTAAATCTGGTGCCGGTAACTAACTAACGCAGTCACTTGAATTACGTCTATGTTGAACTAGACGTAGCGACTAGCGGGCAACTGAATAAATCGAGAGTGTGGATCGCTGACACTCGTGCCCCTCGCCTCGCGCATTCACTCGCCGAGACTCGTGACGAGGGGCGAGGCGAGGTGCCTCGCGAGAGTCTGGATGGGCCATAAGAGTTGTTTGAACTTTGAAGTTTTGTTGACAAGTTGACAGTTTGTAATTCAGTACTATAGAGATATAATTACGTATAATTTATTAAAGATAAACAAAAAATATAAAAAATCTTTGATTTAAAATTGTTTCTTCATAGTTGAAAACGTATCCTAATTAATTTGTTACATTTTAACTATCCATAGTCTTTAACTGTTTACATTTAATAAACTTTATTTAATCTTAGATCCTCATTTCATTGTCAATGTCACACTCACAGTCCTGTTACCTGTGTATTACACTCTGTATTCTGTAATTTGAGTTTTGACTTGATTTTACAATTTTACAAATGTCAAATGCCAATGGACATTAAGAAATAAGAATTAAAATTAACCATTAACATTAATGATTAATGAGTGATCGCCGAACAACCATACGCCTTACTACTATTAATTTTTTATTTAAATTCTATCTCAATAATTTCTTCTTAATTTCTTCAAGTATGTTTATTAAGTATCCATGCTTTAATTACAATTATTAAAAAGAAAACCATTTTCTTGTATTAAAGGTATAATTTACCAATAATGTGAACTATTTTTGAACTACATTGCCAAGTGCCAACCAAACATATATATTTTTTAATTTCAGATGGCAGATATTAAGTCCCTTTTAAAAGATGCGCGCAAGTTAATAGATGAAAAATGCTACAAGGATGCTCAAGAATGCTGTAAAAATATTCTTAGAAAGGACAAACAAAATTATTTGGCTCTTGTGTTATTAGGCAAGTCATTCCAAGATTCTGATCAAGCAGCCTTAGCCTATCAGAAAGCTATCGCAACTAAACCAGATCATGCCTTAGCTTGGCAAGGGTTAGCTAATTATTATGAAAGAAAAGATGATCTTAATTCAAAACTTAAGCTTATTTCCGTATATAAAGAAATATTACAACTTTCAATTGATGAAGAAAAGGCATTAGAAATTATATCTAAATTAAGTAAATTGGGATGTTCACTGAATAATAATGAAGCAATTACTATTCTTACTAATTATATAAGTGTGCAGAAAGATTGTAAACTTAATGAAGTTGCAAGAGAACATTTAATTAACCTTTTAAAAAATGAAATAAAAATAAAGGAATGTGATATATCTAATGTTTTGAAAATATTAGATAGTGTAAGAATACAAAACAATAATGAAAGTATACAAATTCTATACGGAAAGATAATTTTGCAGAAATCTGACTTTGTGTCGGCTGTTAATGAAGTCATTAATCTGGACTATTTTGCTTCTAATGTTTGTATAAGAGAATGGTTATGCAAGCATCTATGCATTAAATTTGTTAATGAAGAAACATTCAATGGTTTTGATATTGATGAACAATTTGATGTAATAACAAATTGTATAGAAAACTCCAAATATCCTGCTTTATTGAAAAGTATGATATATTACAATAAAGGCATGTTCCTAGAAGCGTATAAAACTTGTGTACCATTGGTCAACTATCAAGATGCTGATGTAACAGAAGCAACATTTATTATAAGATGTGCAGTCATGCTCAATAAATGGTCCATTGTGCAAAAGCTTGCAACAAACTTTTTGATTAGAGTTAAAGACCATAATTTTATGATGACACTCAAAAAATTCTTATTCCGATCACTTTTTGAACAACAGAAATGGAAACAAGCCATCTCAATTGCTAAAGACATGCCTATGGATATATTTAGTGAAAGTGAACAAGCTAACATAGCAAGGTGTTATATTGAAATATTTGAAAATGTTGAGAATATTTTACAAAATCTTCAATCAACATCATATTACCCACAGTTAAAAGCTCTTTATTTTATAAAACAAAGAAAGTATAGTGAAGCAATTGAGCTATTAGATGAATCCTCATTAGAAGATTCATTAAATTTGTTTTATAAAGGTCAATGCTATTGGGAATTGAAGGAATATAATAAATGTCTTATATATTTACTAAAATCAGCTAAATTAAATGCTGAACATCCTGAAACATTTTTATATTTAGGTCATTTTTACTATTACTATAAGCATGATTTGGAAAAAGCAAAAAAATGCTATGAGAAAGCCCATAGTTTAAACAACTCAAAACAAGATGTAGTAAAAGGCTTAAGTGAAATATATTTAAAATTAGGTCATAAAGACTTAGATTTTGAATTGCTCAAATCAATTGAAAATAAAGAAAATGAAACATGGATAGATTTCAGACTGGGTCTTCATTATATCAGTAAAAGAGAATGGGACAATGCCATATTACATTTAAGAAATGTCATAAAAAATGACCAAAATAATATAATAGCTTTTGAATGTCTTGCTGATGCATATTACGCACGTGGTTCATTTACATCTGCCTTAAAGGCTTTCAAAAAAGTGATAACATTAGATCCTAAGCAAAGAACACACTGTTTGACAAGAATTGGATACATTTATTGTTTACTTACACAGTATGATGAAGCTGTTTTGACATTTGAATCAGTTTTAAATAGTGATCCAAAGTCAATGCTTGCATTGAAAGGTATAGCTGAAACTTGGTTAAAAATTGCGAAAAAGAAAGCCTCTGCTAAATTATTTGGTGCAGCAAGAGATTCAGCAGAAAAGGCTATAAGCTATATTTGTATAGCTCTAACTTATGAGACACGGTTTACATGCTTTTGGAATTTATTAGCAAATACATTAATTTTGATTACAACATTGCCTGATAAATACTGTTATGTCTATACAAAGAAAAAATTTGTAGAAAGTGAAGACATCATAAAGGTTGAAAAATTTGATATCTTCCAACAAGCTCTGGCTTGTTATTCGAGAGTGGCGAAAATGAACAAACAAAATAATTCTTATATTTTAGCGTTGACATATCTTCTGTATTATCATGCATCTCAAAACAAAACCAATTTACAAATTTCTTACAGACTCACATTGGCTTGTATAAAGTCTCAGCCATCAGCATGGCGTCACTGGAACCTACTTGGGAAAATATGTATTTTTATGAAGAAGTATGATACAGCTCAGCATTGCTTTATTAAAGCTTTACTTGTGACACATAAGTGGGGTGTTGCTAAGATATGGTGTAATTTAGGAACTCTGTATATTATTATAAAACTTTACAAATTAGCCAATTATTGCTTTTGGAGGGGACAATCAACCTTACCATCATATCCACAAAGCTGGATTGGACAAGCTTTAATAGCTGAAGTTATTAGGGAAGATGAAGCAATGGATCTCTACAGACATGCATCTCGATTAGGTTTCCATCCTGAAAGTGCCCTTGGATATGCAGATTGGGTATGTCGAACATTAAAAAATATGGACTATAAAACAAATCGTGAATTAAAGTATGTGATCGATGATTTATACGCTATCACATATGGCATTGATTTACTGGATTGTTTAATAACTTACAAACCACAAAATGCATGTGCACTCAATATTCTTGGGATATTGCAAGAACGATCTGGACTTCTTGAAGTAGCTTTAATGCTATATCAAAAAGCACTAGAATTTTCTGAAGAAGACAAGCATAACATTATAAAGTTAAATATTGGAAGATTGTTAAACAGACTAGAGAGATATGATGAAGCTATAGTAACTTATAAAAGTATTACAGAGGCCAGCTTAGACTCTACTTGTGGATTAGCCTTAGCATTGTATAAAAAAGGCATATATGAAGAAGCATACTCTGCATATGATACAGCCTTGCATTGGCTAAGTAATGATGATATAGAAAAATCAGACTTATTTGTGGCAATGGCGGGAATAGTTTACATGTTTAAGAAAATGGATGATGCCAAAACATTACTTTTTCAGAGCATTCAAGTATCTCAAAAAAATCCAACACCATATAGTTTATTTGCAATATGTTCTTTGGGAATACTGCATTCAGATCAAAGCCTATCAAAGCTAGCTCTTGGTGAATTACAGAAATATGAAAGGGTCAGTAAATTTGGATATGACATAGGATTTTTGAAATCTTACCTAACATATATTAATAACATAGATCTTGCAATTAAATGTATAAGCGATTCCATACATGACCATCCAAGTGATGCTCTCTTGTGGTTTTGTATGGCTCAATACTGTCTTCAATCACCTAATGATAGAGCAAAAATTGCTAGTTGTTGTGCCCAGAGGGCTATGGCAGCAGATGAGAATCTCCCTTATAATGAAGCAGCTAAAATGTTGGCCACAGCAAGCATTGCTGAAAATATAAGTGGAGACAAACTAAAAGCAATATCACTAGCGAAGAAAGGCCTACATATGTATCCCAGTCAGTCAGAGGTGTGGGCTGCTGTATTACTCTCACTATCTTCAATGAAAATAGTAGAAAAAAGAGACTGGATCTTATCTGCTGCCAGCTATATGAGAAAATATTTAGATATAACAAGATCTATGGCCAGATGGATAATATTATTAGAAAAAAAGCTGTTGATAAACTCAACCTTTTAATATGCTAATGTTTGCTTATGAAATAAAACTGCTATATTATTTGTAACATTATTTCATTTTATTATAAACTTGTCCTTAACTCTCCTAAAAACAGCTAGATATTTTTCACCATTATTCCTTGTCACCTTTTGGCCTTCTTCAGTACTTTCGAATAGCTTTTCTACTATGATATCACTTTTCTAAAAAAATAAAAATATTTAATTCACTCACTGAAAAACTTTGAATTTGTAACAATACCTTCACAGTTCGTCAACATTAGTCATGGTACATCAACAATTTTTAGGTGCTCTAAATTACTAGTTGTATACTTTTTTTTTATAATTCTTATAATTTTGAGTGTAGTCTTAGTACTAAAAAGTAATTATGCTGTCATTGTAAAAATGCACTTTACAACTTGCACTGTACAGTGACATACATTGTCACTGTACACACACTAAATTGTGTAATCATGGAAAAAAGATAGATTATAAAAATGAAAATTACCAAGTCATCATCAGATATCCTTTCAAATAAAGGATGTTCTTCAAAATGGCTAACCATCCATTCATGTAAATCTTTAACATCAGTTATAGTGTATACAATACCCTAAAAGAAAAATACCATATTTAAGTAAAAATAATACAACAGTTGATTACAAAGTTTACTGACACATTCATGGAATTTTTAGTGTGGTTGGCTGGTTGATTCAATTATTTTGTCTATGAATTGCAATACTTATTATAAATCGTAATACTGTATGTATTATTGTAATTTTGTAGTTGACTGTAGTTTTGAAATTTAAGCAATTTTTTCCATTGAGAATGATAATGAATCACTGTACCTGTTCGGCTAAAATGTATGCATATTCAGCAAGTAGCCATTGATTTATGATTCTCCATTTATGTTTTGCTTTTTTGAAATGGGGATCTGGATATAAGAAGAACATTTTTTTGAGCTGAAAACAATTAATTTATACACTTTAATCTTTAACTTAACAAACTGGTTTAATACTTAAAGTTAATACATCATACATAGTCATATGTTTTCTTAAAATATTTTAATGATTGTTTACCTGACCCTTATGAAAAAAGTTTGGCAAATATTTCATGGCATTTGTACGTAATACAGCAATATTTTGATATTTGTCAATTTCTTGTTTTCGGAGAGCTTGTATTCTATCATTAACATAGTCTGAAACCTTCACTCTGATTTCTAATCCTAAAACAAGATTATCTGGAAACATCGGCGAAAGCGTCACTGAAAATTGTTTAGTATTTATTATACAAATATCCTAGCACTTATAATCTCAAATTTAAAAATAAAACACAGACACTTTACCCAATAAACCACCATAGCCACATCCGACATCTAAAAATTCCACTCGATTGTTCTTAAGCCGATCATCTGTTTTTATAATGGGATATAAGTTAGACCAATCAAAATCATCTGGATGGACAGGACTGAAATAATGACAATTGAAATATGAATATAATTATAAGGGTACCTATTAATATTCTTGTAAAAGGAACATACTATTCGAAACAGTGATCTGCAATTGGATTAGAATGCGCACGTTGACGATAATATTTTTTTTGTGGAAGTGCCATTTTGCAGATAAGTTTTCACCGAAAAGTAAAGTATTGTATAAACTATAAAGCAACCCTCTAATACATTTTAGTTTAAAATTAATAAAAGTAACCTATTTTAATAAAATAACGTGAGCTCCAGCCGGAGGAGATAAACAAACGGCAAGGGTTGAAGTGACACATGACGTCCACGGTCCAATTCCTAGATTGTCATGAGTGGTTTAAACAGAAAATAAATAAATATTTTACTCTGTGTCTATATGAAGCTTAATCTTATTTACATATTTAGAAATAAACAGTTTGTCTTAAATAAATATTATTATTTATAGTTCCTTTTTAGAAAAATCATGTATTCTGTGCAGGTAGGAAATACATTTAATCTAAATGATTCTGATGATCTATTTTGTACGTTACACGAAACTACATACTGCTAATCTTTTTGAAAACTTTGGAGTATTATTTTATTATGTGATATAAAAAATAAAGTTTAGAAGAGAATCTGGTCTAATCTTTGTTATAAAACTAAACAACGGAAAGTTATGTTTTATATTATTTAAATTCTCACAATCTAAATTATGTTTCCTGATATCCGATTTTTTACTTTTACACTAATAGAATAACATTTATTCAATGATAAGTCTAAGGAATAATGATATTATATTAATATAATATGATTGCTAAGGATACAATATAGAAAATTTAATTGATTAAAAAGACCATGCTTCACGAAACGACGAATTATGTCATAACGACAGCGCTCATTAGTCAATATTTCAATTGTCAGTTGCCAAGAAGCAAGATATTTTCAATTTTGAAGCTTGATGTTTGCTTTAGTTTTTACTAAATTTGTACAATGTTTTATTGAATATATTATTCAACAATGAAATAATATTCCCTCTATTTGGCTTAATTGTCTATTGTGAATGAGACGCTTAAACGAGTGATGTAAATAAGCAACTTACTTTTAACAGGTGAGTTACAAAAAGCCCTATTTTTAAATACATGTTATTTACGTATACTTTGAATAAACATTTATTTGACTGTAATGTATTATAATTTTTTCTATATTTTCAAAACTTTTAGTAAAAATATTGATTTAATCTATCTTTGAAAGTACATTTTTGTTATTTTCTTAACAAAGAAGCCATTCACTTTTTGGTAATACATATTAAGTATTAGTGATTATATACATTTATACTTTTACTTTAACTATTGCTATAAAATAAATGACCTCTAAAGTTCAAGTGTAATTTCATAACTTTGTTGAACTATCATTATTTAGTTTATTATAAAACAGATAATTGATTAGGCCTAAAGTTTTACAAAAGCCCTTTAGAATAAAAAAATAAAATAAAAAAGAGACTGATATTCAAGGGTAAATACATATATGAAAGTGGTTCCATTTATAGCCCAAATTAACTTGCATCTGGCAAAATGTTATAATGTGATGATGGTTTTCTAACGAAGGGTAGTAACACTCTATCTGACCCATCTTCATTCATCTCTATGGGTATTGCTCTACCATCTACAGTATAGCAAAATACCCCTTACAGATGAACAATATAAATCAGTTATAAATTTAAATATTGGTTCACTATATCAGTGTCTTGATAAATCAAATAACTCTACAATATTTGCATTATAAGAAAAATCTTTAAGACCTCTAAATTTTACTGAATATTTTTTGCGGCGATTTGTATATGAATCATCATTTTCGTCATATAGGGGGTCGGTAGTTACCTGTTACGTTCGCGCCTTGCTTTTTTGCCGTCGGCACTCCGTCATCCACGTGCACTCGTCAATTCGTCACCGAGCCGCAGTCTGCGACCGGCGTCGCGCGCGCTACACGGCTGCACGCCCGTCACTCAAAGCTATCATACATTGCGGAATGTTATCGTTCCTCGCGCGCTCATTGCCAGCTAAACGACGATACTCTATTGTTCTTGGTGTCCCGTGTTATTAGTGTCTCAAACATGAAGAAAGGCGACTCGCACAGCAATATGAAAAAGACCGGCCCGAGGTCGTCGCGTCTGCTTACAGACAGCATTTCTTCCTCTGATGAACCGGAAACCGAAAGACTGTTGGATTCAAAATTGTCAGCCGTAGTGGTTGGAGTTAATACGAGACGCGAATCACTAACAGCGCCTCCATCCCCTACTGACTCTCGTAAGAAACGCGATAATCCCCGTCAGCATAATTACATGAACCATCTTCATCATCTAATTCACTGGAGAGATAAGTGGAGTGGTGAACCTCAAAAAGCACACGAGGTACAGAGGTTAATTCAATTTTATTCTAAGCACTCCATGTAGCATGTTTGTATTTTTATCATTCTTATGTTAATGTTTCTAATTATCAGTATCTATGAATATTGCTTAATCATACTATGAGAACTTCTTAACAAACTTAGGCAATAACAGAATAAAGATTATTATCTTATCCAATGACAAAACACTTTTAACGAAATTCGATAGCAAGTACCGAAACATTTGCACCACAAGTTTTTCATCGGATCCGTAACCTTCACTTCGGCAATTAGTTCGTACAAATTGGCGACGTTATTGTCGCTACACCGATAGTTAATGCATTATTATAAATTAAGATAATCTGTTGACTATTCATTGCTAGCTGTAGTTGAATAACTAAACTACATGAATATATAAGCACTGTGACTTTCCTCAAATTCGTGTCCTTTTTTACTTTGAGGAAAACCTTACAGCACGTTTAATATCAAAGATTAGCCCCGCATATTATTCCGTTCAAAAAAATGCATGTAATATAAAACCAAAAATTTCGTGGAAGTTGTAAAGGGCATTAGTAGAACTAATCCACCGTTTAACTGAAAATTCAAATAAATGTGAATTGCGGCCATGGTCATTATGTAAAAAGTAATCGAATGAGAACAAGATAGAGCAAACAAGGTCGTTAACGTAGACCAATGCTATAAAGTTAAGATGTAGATATTGTAGACTTCGTTTCTATCTGAAGGTACTATTATAGATATAAAACTTGGTAAAGTTGCAGATAACTAAAATCATTTAATTTTTGATGCAAAGAATGAACAATACTTAAAGTAAAATGAAAAGCTTAAAAACCTCCGACATATTAATATATAGTGTGTGAAAAGTCAATAGATTATATTCTTATGATCAAGTCTCTTCCTTTAATACCCATTTTAAGGGAGTTTTGAAAAAATGTGCAATTTGCCATTTTGTAGCGACCGCCGTCTTTGTCCTATATTCATCAAACATAGCTTAGAACATTCTATAATTCACCCTTCAAAAAAAAAAATCAATCGAAATCGGATCATCCATTCGGACCGTAAATGCCACAGACAGACACAAACACTTATAATTACATAATAATATCGTTAGTTTATAATTTGCACATAAAACTTGTAACACAGATCTGACCTGAGAAATACCGTAGGGACTAACAAAGAGTACCCCATTAAATGTAATTAATATTACTTGGTTACCATTGAGTTAGTTCAATGTAATAATGATACTAAGACTGCTGCAAGTAATATACATAGTTAATAATTACTTTCAGTGGCTCTAGTTGCGTACTACGTTTATTCTCGAGGGAAAAGACGAGTCTTTTTACCAACTTTTTTGACATATCTTTAAAAATATTCTTAACCTAAATGTAGAGTCTTTAAATCCGGAAAGAAATTGTTACTTTATTAAAGTCAGTCCTGGCTGCTTTCCGTTAATCATTCTATAAATCGATGGTCAAGAAAAACACCCTACGATGATAAGGCCTTCGTTTAATATTTAAGAACAAACCAAGCAGCGACGAAAGTTTCAACTATTACAACATCAATATCGTACGATGTTTTTATATTTTCATACATTCATATGGAAATAACATATAGAATGGATTCCATTGAGTTTAATACAAAACGCATAATATTATAATTATTACCGACGATGGAATGAATAATCATATGTGCTTGAAGGCGTGTATGAATAGATACTTGTGTTATCAACTGCAAATCCATTTAATTCTATGTTATGATTTAAACGTTGACATAGATTGCACTTGTAGGTAGATGCACAGTTTGTTTATTGGTATATATATGTATGTAACAGTAACAATTATAACAAATGGATAAATTACCCACAACGCAGCCGCGTGCACTCAATTTAATGCTGGCAATTGTGTTGATTCTCGTTCTCGGTATTTCGGCTATAAAATTACGAAAGTAAATACTAAAGATGTTGGCATTCTTGTGTCCTGAACATACGATAAAGGCACTCGGAATATTATAATGGATGTAATATAATGTATCCAAACAGCGCTAAGTATTTCATTAAGCTCTTCAAATTACCGTTTACCAGCCAAACTTCTAAGAATCTAACGGCTTCCTAAAACATGCATATAAATAAAGAACAAAATAATCTTATGATATCGGAAACCAAGAATAGGTATTTATACTGACTTCTATGATTAGATTTTCATCGTTACATGGTACATTATTGATAACATGATACGTACTGTCGAGCATTAAAGTATATTAACACATTCTGAATTACTTCTCACTATTACTTTCACTTAACACTCTAGTTATAGCTTTTTATTTGTAAAGAAAATTATAACCGCTTCAGTAAATTCAGATATTTCTCAAAAATACTCACCTAACCAAACTAGCAGCTATTAATATATGGAACAAAAATATTGGTAAAGATTAATAATATATTACTAAACATAGAGAACTCAGCTCTCCTTAACATTCTCGTTAAAATCACACGCATTTATCTGTGTTTACTAAACGGTCAATGTTGAATGAACACCTTGAATTAACTCGTATATTATTACTAAGCTGCGTATTATATTTCATATAGGCAACGCACAACATAACCTAATATTACGTTTTCTTATCTCTTTGTATTTTATAACAGCAAATCTTGTACAAACATAATTATCATCGTATTAGTACGTGATGTTTTCTTAATAAAAAGTTTAATGTCGTACTTACAACTTTGTGCTGTAAAAGTTTTATTTTGTTATTATCACGTCAGGCGCTGTGACGCTCGTTATCACAATGCTTTGGCTAAACATCAAGTCATATAACAATTTGCTCCACAAAGGCGAATTTTAACAGACTACATAACTCTATACTCAATGTTCAGGTGACTTCACTCACCGCACCCAAATCAAATTTCGTTGAAATAACTCTACAAAGTCGGAATTTTTACCCATCGTTCCGTTTTGCCGTGTATAGCGTTATCATTTATCGTATAAAATAAGTCAACACTATATTTTATACAATGTAACGCATTGACTAATATAGATAGTGTTTACTTCATTTAACTGGTAATAAATAACGTTCAAATATTCTTATATGGTAACAGGTTGTCTTAACAAAAATGGTCAGTGTATATTTACTATAGAAGTGCCAAAAGGTTTCGCCTTATAGGCGAATAAGGCTTAAAATATTTTATATAAAACTTACATATTATATTGTTATGTATGTAAAGCTACATTAGTAACGTATTAACGTTAACCTATATACGTCAGTATCATTCTGGTGTGGTGTTTATATTCGTCTAAATATGTATAATATTATGTATTATATAATAGGTACTAGGTACCAAACAATCTCAAAACGGTCGAGGCTACAAGTATTTTCCTTATTTTAAGCATTGTATGTAAAGTATTGTACCTACTATATCTGTAGTTAGTGATATCTTCAGAAATTTATGAAACGAACATTTTGTTTGATCTGTATAAAAAGGGACTTGGAAGTTTTGTTATGTGTCTCTTAATACAGTTGAATCGGGAATGTCCCGGATTTATGTGCATAGCCCCGTTTCCATTTAAACTAAGCATTCTAGCAACGAATTTAGCTTTAATATAAAGATATAAAATAATGATTAATACAAATAATCCGACTACAAACTGTAAACTAAAAACCAATAAATGATTTTGCTTTAAGTATGTGTACTAAATATTTTTGTTTAGTATTACATAGAATTGATTAAATAAATATTTTATAATTTTGAAGTCGGTACCAAGTATAGTACGCGTCATTTATGTTTAGCGATTGACGAGAATAGCTAGAATAGACGCGTATCGGTAGAATCGCGCTCGTAATTGTCGTATTGGTGCGAGAAAGACAACACGGCTGGGACAACCAATCAACGCTCGCGCTCTCGACGATCACGCGCCCCGCGCGCCGCGCCGCTACCTCGATACCTTATTTTTGACTTCTGCGCAGGTTTCGTTCAGCGCTAAAGATTCGTGACGCGTCCTATCAATGCTACTACAATCTCACCACCAGTAC
>DWAJ01002751.1:0-16547 GCA_018238005.1 Eurema mandarina
GGGATATGATGTCAACTTGACATATTTAATAATATTTCCATATTTTCTTGTTAAAATTAATATTGTGTTGACATAAGATTTCCTTAAAAGAGAAATAAAGCAATTTATAATTAAAAAAACTTAATATTTAATATATTTTTATTATTTTTGTACTTGAAATAAAGTAGGTACTTAACAAATTAATTAAATAATATTACTAAACACATATTATAAATGGTGGTATAATTTATATAAATATTATTATATTTAGTTAAATTATAAATTATAAAGGAATTCTAACACAAATTTCTTATAAAGGTATTAGGACTTAAGGACAATACAACTAAATTAAATAATTATATTAACATCTGCCATTTTCTTGGAATTGATCAGAAGCCTCCAACCCTATTCCAGTATCATTTGCAGCTTCATCAACAACTTCCTGTAAAAAAAAACAACTTTAGATAGGTAATTTAGCCTCTCTCTCTCTCTCTATAGAAAAAGCCTCACAAGATACCAATGAGTCTCGGGAGAATGTCACATAGTTAATAAATAAATAAATAAATAATAGTTATGGGACTTGTCCTATCTATAAGACTGAAACCCAGTTGAATCAGTGGCTTTTGCAAACACTCAAACTTTTCTGCAACTAGATCTACAGTTCCATCCAATTTTATACTTTTTTATATGGGGCCTGATGGAATATGATCATAGCAAACAAGCCTGAAGGCTAAAGAGCCACTAAAGAGTGACTCAGTAGAGTTTAAGGAATATTCTCACCTTATACACTTCCATGAAACTTTGTACCTCATCTAACATTCGTCTATAATACAAGTTCTCTTTTTTTAATGTTGCTTTGAGCTGGCACAGTCTTTCATTCTCTTTTAACGCTAATTCCAATTCTTTCCTGATAAAAGTAAAATTTTTAATAAAGTTTTTATAGTAATTGCTCATACACTTGTTTAAAAACTATAAATTACTAGCTGTTGTCCGCGACTCCGTCCGCTTGGACAGTTTTCATTATCTTTAAGATGTATTCTGCTATTCGGGGCGGAGACAAATCCAATGAACCAAAAACCATGAAAATTGGTCTAGCCGATCTCGAATTATAAGTGTTGTAACAAACTCGAAAACAAAGATGTTTTATATACATATATAGATAACCACATTATGTAATAACTGACACAAAATTTATATAGCATATCATCAACGCTAATATAACGCATCTTTTGATGCCTCATTTGTAAAAACTGTTACAGCAGTTTAGTCACTACAATGGAACATACATTCCTTTTAGCTTTGGTGCAGTCAGGTAAAGAGACTAATACATTTAATATGACTCCATAAATATATCAGGTACCTATATAAATATACTAGCAAAAACCTGAATCTGATTTTTATTTCCTTTATTATACCGTCTTAAGTAGTATAACAACCCAACTTTGTATAGAATATATACTACTCAAAACAAAATAAGGGCCACTTGATAATTTTAACAGTGGGAGTGATCATTTATTTTTTATATGTTCTCAATTACCTAAATTTTTATTGTTTTGTCACAATATTAGTTTACAAACATTCTTTGTTTACTCCATTTGCATAATTGTGTAAAGTAGGTATTTTCTGATAATTGATTTTACCCAATTTTAGGAAAGATTTTAACTCAGTCCAACTGACGATTCTTTCGAGAACAGTTTAAGTTTTGTTTAAGTAGTGGCTAAATTAGCGTATTAAGAAAGTTATGATTCGAATCCGACTACCTTTGGCCATAAAATTAAGGAGGCTAGCTAGGTTTTTCCCGGCGAACGATTCAGAATACTTAGAATCGATATCAAGAGACTGGGAGACTAACCAGGAGACGGGGATCTCACAAAGTTCGAGCAACCACCGCACAGGAGGATTCCTACGTGCGTTTGAATGCGCGCAGAGAACGCGACACCCGTATTTCACCAGGAGATGCGTTATGCCGGTTCTATTGACTAGTGCTCATCGTGCAAGCCGACTATCGTTCGCAAGCCAGCAACTGATATGGGATATGAGTGTACGGACTACAGTACTGTTTACGGATGATTGAAATTTAAGTTTTTTAGTTTTGAATGTCGCACTGGGGTATCGTGGCGTAAAAGGAAGCAATTTTCGGATGCTCGTATCCATGAAAGTTACAGATCAGGGACCTCAATGTTATGGTGTGAGGAGGGATCTCAATATCAGGCAGAAACAAGGTTGCAATTCTCAACGAAGGCATAATTACAGCTCACCGTTATATCCAGGACGTCATAACACTTCACATGTTTCTGTATGCATATAGAAAAGGCGCAAGACTCCGTCTGATGAACGATAATGCTCACACACATACAGCTAGGGCCCCTAGAAGATGCCTAGAGGAGGCTTCTATACAGACGTTGCCCTGGCTTACAATCAGTCCGGATCACAATCCTATTGAACACATGTGGGATTTACTAAAACAGCATTTGAAACACAAACCAACCCGCAATGCACAATGAAAGACAGCTCATAAATATTTTAAAATTAAGTTCCTCAAGAAACAAGAGTACACAAGGTGGAGAGTGTACCAACCAGGTTCCAGAGGCCATAAGAAAACGAGAATGGGAACCAAAATATTAAGGAAAGTCATAAACCAATCAAAACCTCATACTTGTTTCATCAGCAAAATTTTTATTCCATACATTTTGTTTGCACAATTGTTAGTAGTTAGAAAAAGTGGTCTAATTATTTGTTCTTTGAAAAATCTATGATGAGCAGTCTAATCAGTCATCAACCTTTAAACCTCACAAATTCATAAAAATAATCCAAAAATGTGGTAGCCCGTATTTTGTTTGTTTATTTTGTGAGTAGTGTATGTATATCATAAGATTTAAGGAATCTATCATTTCATATTTTCACATACATCTAAACAAATTTAGATTATAAGATGCACGACACATGCTTTAAGCAGTTTTAAATCACAAAAATTCAAATATAAACACATACCCGGCAATTATAGAACATTAAGATTTATGGATATAAATTAAATATTATCAAAGTAAGATAAATACCTTTTCTCTTCAGCTTGTAAAAACCAACAATTATTACTTTGTGACCTTAATGAAACATCCCCATCTAAACCTTTCACATCCATTGTAAGTTGAGCACTTCTTGGCAGTGTATTTTTCTCATGTCTGAAACAAAAACATGATTTAAATGTCCTTCTAAAAGAACTTTCTATACGTGTCGAATTTATTCTATTCAAAATTAATGTCTTGTATTATTGAGTCACAATAGCAATCAATAAAAATTATAATACAATCATATAAAAAACGTACTAGAAACACGAAAATTAACTTTACGTATCAATCAACTCACCTAACAAAATAATCTACTATTGTCTTTTTGGGATGTTGTACACCACGACTAATTATTGTTTTCTCAGGATTCATTGGTTTCTCCGGCTTAAAAATTATAAAAAAAATAAACACTCACTTAATTTATCAGAAACAGAGAAAAAAACAATTCAAACTTTCTTACGTTACTCATTTTTTAATTCTTCTTGTTAAATAATTTTTATTTAATAGCTATGTTAATGGAATAATATTAAGTTTTGTTTGCAAATAAAAATTATTTAAATAATGTTCTATTCTATTCTTGGTGAAATGGCAGTGTTTAAATGTTTCGACTTTCGAAAATTGTAACGATTCTCAAATGTCAAGCGGGTGTCAGCAGTCAGACCTATCTGTAAAATATTAAGTGTCGGAGACCGGAGTTCGGACAGATGCTACACAGATGTGCGCAGGTGCAAAAACCCGAGTTATAAGACAAAGAGCATTGATTAAGAATAACAATACACAAAAGATATCCATTTTCTAGATAGAAAACAAGGAATTTAATCTTATAAAAAAAGTAAAGTAAACATATTATACTCATTAAGATTAGCACTAAGAGAGCACTATTTTATCTAATTGAATATAGTAAAAAAATACTAATAATAATAAAATGTTTATTTTGTATTCTAAGATACTAATATAGAAATATTAATTATTGGAACTTAAGTTGCCTAATTAATAGATCAAGTATTTACAAGATTTGCTGAAAGATGCCTTGACTAATTATTCAAAATCAAGATCAGTGTACCCAAGAAGTAAAAGTCCTATTTATTTTATAAAATGCTATAATTTTATGTAAAATATCTTTTACTATTTATCGTATTTTATCTGTTGTCGACTGTCGCGGATCAGAAATACATCTTGTGTGGAAGAGCTTTATTTGTTTCTCAATGTCAGAAAGGTCATTCTAACTAGACTGTTCTCTTTTTTCAAAAATCTATTTTCTTGCCCTCCTATTGGTTGGATTTCTATCGCATTTAAGATATCCAATCGCCGAATACATTTGCATGTTGTTATTGCAATAAAAGAGCGTTTGAGAATCTATTTTATCGATTTTATTACTGACTGCCGGTGACCCAGCTGACCGCTACCTGGCACTTGTCGCTTTAATAGTGGTTGCATTTCGCAAATCTCTACTTTTTCGTTACGTTTATACACAAAGTAAGTGAAAATAACAATCATGTTTACAATTACTATACTTTAAGAAATCTGTTTAATCATTTTATTTAATAAAATCTATTTATGTTTAGGGATCAAGTTATCAAATTTCGATTACCGCCTATAAATTACATCACTTGTAATTATCGTAAATCTGAAATCACGGATTATTACAGGATAAATTGCAAGCATGGGTCGTAAATTTGTCGTCGGTGGTAATTGGAAGATGAATGGTGATAAGAACCAGATAAATGAAATCGTAAATAACTTGAAGAAGGGTCCCTTGGACTCCAACGCTGAGGTATGTGTCCATAAGTTTCTCTAATTCTGTGCGACTTTAGTCCTACATTTTTACCTTTTAAGCCCTATAAATAACTAATAAAATGTGTTTGTATATACATTTTCTAAACTTTATATAACTTATAGGTAATTATTGGTGTCCCTGCCATTTACCTGAGCTATGTGAAGAGCATCCTGCCTGACAATATTTTCTTGTCTGCTCAAAATTGCTGGAAAGTTCCCAAAGGCGCCTTTACCGGTAAGTTATTTTCTTAAGTACTTGCTCTACATTATGTATTTGCCGCATTATATTGAGTTTGAAGTGGAAGAATTATAAGCAAGCGAATTTAAAATATTAAAGCAAAGCATTGTTATTTGTCTTAGGTGAAATTTCACCAGCTATGATCAAGGATGTTGGTGCTACTTGGGTGATCCTCGGTCACTCTGAACGTAGGACCATCTTTGGTGAAAAGGATGATTTAGTTGCTGAAAAGGTAAGCTTCTAGTTTAAGTTAAACTAGAATCAAGTTACTTATAAGTCAAGTCCTTAATAATGGATACAAACACTCCTAAATTGTTAAAACACTTTGATTTATTTTTTGGCCTTGATTATTATGTTATAAACTAGGTTGTTAGGGACAGACTTTGCAATGTGTAATATAAAATAATAAATTTCATAATCACAATGATAATTTTTCCGAGTAAACTTCATAAGAATCAAATGTGATTCATACAAAATATTAAGGTTATCTCAGATCAAATATTGTTTAACATCCTGCTGTATTTTGTAATGTTATTTTTACTAGGCCCCAACAATTGGGAGATTAATATATTTATATTTTTACACTAATAGAAATGTTCATAAAATCGTATGAATTTAGGTGGCCCACGCACTTGAATGTGGCCTCAAGGTCATTGCCTGTATTGGTGAGACTCTTGAAGAGAGGGAAGCTGGTAAAACCGAGGAGGTCGTGTTCAGACAGACCAAGGCTTTAGTACCTGCGATTGGTAATAACTGGGACAAAGTTGTTCTGGCCTATGAACCAGTGTGGGCTATTGGTACTGGTAAGACGGCTTCTCCAGCTCAGGTGAGTTTCTATACATGTAATATTATAGTCTCTAAGATTCATTTTTTTCTTGTTGATTGAAAGAATATTGTCAAATTTAGAAGTAGGTAGTCATTTATATATTCAAGCAAGTTGGTGTCTAATATTAATCTATTTATATATGTTGATGTATATGTTTAGTTAAGATAATCTATCTTATAATTTTTATAATTAAAAAGAAGAAGGTTATGAGATATTCTATTATATATTACAATCTAGTGTTTGGTTGTCTATGTTTTATTAAAATAGAATCATTGGATGCAAACGCTTATTGCTTGTCTAGTGCATTGTAGGTAGAAGACATGAGTTGATAGATACAGTATATAATACGACCCACTTAAATTTATTTTAATGTTATTCAACACTTTGGACTAGTGAGTGCAGATTATAAATATTTGTTTATGACACTCGAGAGATTTTATTGGAATTTACAATTTGAAATTTCAATTCAGGCTCAAGAAGTCCACGCTTCATTGCGTGACTGGATATCCAAGAATGTATCAGCTGATGTGGCTCAAGCCGTTCGCATCCAATATGGAGGATCAGTTACCGGAGCTAATGCTAAGGAACTTGGAGCTTGCCCGGACATTGATGGCTTCTTAGTTGGAGGAGCCAGCTTGAAGCCCGAGTTTGTGGACATCGTGAATGCTACCAAATGAGTGCAGTATACCTTTCAGATCATGCCCCCGTGTATAATGTAATGTGGTTGAGTGTTTCATGCTAATGTCTTTAATTTATATTGGGAAAGAAAATTATACAGATTGTCTTAAAACTACCTCTTTGATGTCTTTGAATATTGGTCTTCATAATGGGAGGGTAATTGTGCCATATTTGGTAATACATCACAATTATGAAGCAACAATTCATAGATGATTTGTTTAACAATGTTTTACTCTTTATACAGTACTAAATAACACGCACAAACCAATGAAATTATCACCTGAATAATCAAATGAAAATCAATTTTGGAACATGTCAAATCAAGTTTATTTGACAGATGCTTTATGCAAACTGTAGAAGAAAAATTTATAAGTGTTTTATTTCGTTTATGAGTTAATTAACTAGATATTATGCATGAAACATCAACAGCATTATAGGGGCATGATGGCCATTCATATCATAGTTATTTCCAATCATTATATGCGATTGTATGGAATACTCGGTGATGTGAATGGCCCGTTTGGACTGATTTCCTTATTAATATCCAGTGCTATATAATCTCAACAAGTGTAATAAGTGTCTATTTAACCGCCGCGCTGCTTAGTACAGATCAACCATTTAAATTTTATTTAAATGTTTCAAGCTTTGAGTTCTATTGATAGAATTCAATGTTGAACATTGAATTCATTTATTTAACAAAGCAAAATCATGGAAGTTTATAAATAATTGTACTTTGATTGAAACTGTTATCTTTATATAATATAAAGAAATAATGATAAGACCAAATTTTAAATGAAAATTTTCTACCAACATAATAGTTTAAACGAATGATGAAATTCAAAGAAAGATGTACTAAGCATCAATATGTTATGCTTGTAGAATGTTAAACATAGTTTTGAGATATTAATATATTGATTTGTGTTATCAGTTCGTTTGTACGAATGTTGGTATTTGTACTGTTGTATAATTTTATCAGTTGCTTAAATATTAAGATTATGTTATTTATAAACGTGCGTATTAAATCAAACTTCGTCGTCTATATCAAGTTTTTTTTTATTTTTATCAACCCAAAAACATAATAAATCTACAAAGATAGTATAATATCACTAACACAAAACCCCACCGTACATAAGAAAAATTCCATTTTAAATTTGTCATGGAAAAACAATTTCATACAAAATATGTTATGACTATTAGGAATATAGTTACTGGACTTATCTAAAAATGCCCTTACATTAAATTTTAATTACTAAATTATTTACTAATATTATATAATTACAAAATAAAAAAAACATACACAATAAAAAATATATGTAGATTAAACCTATATTTTGTGTCGTCTAAACTATCGAATAATAAAAAAAATAGTACGTATATATAAAACACGATACGATGTTTTTAACTAGGTTCCTACATTTATAAATAAATTGAAGTATCTAAGTATGTACCTACATGCTTATGCCGGATATAATTCTAGGAATAACTCCTGCTTCTCTGAATATACAGATAAATATATATTTAGTTATAATTTATTATAAAATGCATAATATGTACGATTTATGTATATATGTAAAAAGTATAATCTAGCTAGTACCTATTGTACTTTTTCGAGGTAGTTATGTATACTTAAAATCTTAAAATATACCTAAAATTATTATTCTTTAACCTTAGTGTGCTATAAATTGGTGTATTTCTCATTTGGTCGTTATCATATTATATACTAGCCGCGTCCCACTGATTCGCTAGCTTTTCCATTATAAAGTTTCTTAGCGTAAATGTTAAATAGCCTACTTCCCATTTCCCAATGGAATAGTGTAACTTCATGTCAGTGATAGAATTTCTCAAATAATCCCAGTTTAATTTAAACATTCAACAAAATCTTTGCTTTATAATATTAGTATTAGTCTACCCATGCACCGTTCTAACTATATAGTATATACAATATCACTAAAATATTAACTTAGTCTTTAAAAACAGCAGGACCTAAGAACGGTAAGTATTTGACTACGGGTTCTCCGTATGAGAACAGTTCTCGAGCCGGTTCAAACCATTCTGCCACGAAAGAGAAGAGGAACAACCAGAAGAGAATTTTGACGGTCCAATCCAACACGTATAAGCTGCAAGAAAACGACATAAGTTAGATACCTTTTTTTTTTTTTATGAAGCATAAGACAACATGTATAAATATCAGATGTATGCTATATACCTAATAAAAAACATAATATTATGTTTATTAGCCACACTTTGAAATTACTTCGCCTTACTTATTGTATCAATCTCTTAAAACAAAGTTTATTTTTTCTAATCTTTCACTATTGTCAGTAAATAGATGGGCACATATTAAAATCCTTTTTCAAAAATTTTAGACTTGCCCTATATTAGAAAGGTCAGAAGATATACTGGAGTTGTTACGGTCATACAGGGTGCAATAAGTAGCTCTTAAGTACTTACAAGTTATGATACATCCTGTTAATATGTATCTTGCTAGGATCTTCTTTGAGGCAGTACAATCGACCGCCTTCCACACAGCCATGCATATATTTTTCCCTATCCACATCAGTAAGATCTGTATTGAAGGTTTCTTGGTCTTCTTCAGTTAATTTTGATTGTATACTGTCGTAATTTGGACATGGGAAGGTCCACGGTCTCATAGTGAAGTATTGCAGTACTTCTAGACCTTGACTTATTCTTTCTTGCACTCGAAGCATGCTGTAAAGTAAGGATTTTGTTCAGAAAGAGTTTCGTTTGGAAATATTTCCAGAAGCATTTATTTTATTATGCTTTATATAAAGTGTGGACGAATTTAATATCTATACTAATATATAAAGCTGAAGAGTTTGTTTGTTTGTTTGTTTGTTTGAACGCGCTAATCTCAGGATCTACTGGTTCGATTTGAAAAATTCTTTTTTTATTGAATAGACCATTTATCGAGGAAGGCTATAGGCTACATAACATCACGCTGCGACTAATAGGAGCGAAGAAATACTGGAAAAACAAATCAACGGGGACGAAGTCGCGAGCAACAGCTAGAATCCTTATGTATGCTATACATCTTTAAAAGTACGCAACCGATTCTCATGCGGTTTCTCTTAACAGATAGAGTGATTCAAGAGGAAGGTTTGTATGTATATAACATGCATAATATATATGCAAGTAAAGCCGGGGCAGGTCGATAGAAAGTTATATTCTAAGATTGATCAACGTGATCCGATTTTGAGGAGTCAAACGAATACAGTTGATATAATAAGCCAGAAACATGTCACGTTTCTATAAAAATTGTTTATATTATCTCATGAATAGCTATTATTGTGTTATATTTGCACAACAAACAACAGGGAAATAATACAACCAGCTCCAAGTGTCTAACTTTTATTATTCTGACATCCATTTTTTGTTTGCTTTTCCTACCACATGTTGAACATTTATAATATATTTGTCGCTATTAAATACATCGATTGTAGATCATGTTATATACTACTTAAAACAAAATAAGGGCCACCACGTTTTTGGATTATATTTACTAATTTTTGAGTGCTCCACACTCAAAGAATGTTTTGATACAAACAAATAAAATTTAGCTAGAAGAGAACGTGTAAAAATAAATTATCAGAAAAATTATCAAGTCGCCCTAATTTTGTTTTGAGTAGTATACAATATACATACGTAATTAATACATAAATTAAAATGTAACGTCTAACATGTATGTAAGGTTGAACTACAGAATGTTTCACATTTATGTGCCCTATATACTTAAGATTAATTCCTATTACAGTATTGACATCTAGTTTCGTATTACAGAGAATATAGAGTACAAATTACAATGCATTATACGGTTTGATATACTTTCTATGATTATTTTTACGGGTCAGTTGTATCGTTATATTGTAAAGCCCTACGTGGTTATTTATATATATCGGACAGGTCTGTACTTGTGAGTTTTACTAGTGAACCGGACCGTGTATGGCACCCACAATTATACATGCCTAGGTTTATCATAAGTCTCAACTGTACAAGCAAACCTGTCATAATCCTTTCTATAGAGTTGAAATCCTCATAGGATATCCACGGGCCTCGGGAAAGAGCATTTGACTTCTACCAACTAAAACCCTATCGTGTGCCGTCTTATAGAGTGTTGTCAAGTATACCCTGGCACCTTTAAACAGAATATGCCATTTTTTATAGTTGAGAATTTGTTCCCGAATTTTCGGTAACGATTTCGAATTTACAGCTATTAGCTTACTGTAACAACAGTTTGTATGACTGTGTTTTTTTTTATCGCTTCGTAGATTTAAAGATAGACTAATATTGATGTATCTAAATTAAAAGGTGTTATTAGCTGTAACTGTATTATTAGGTTATTAGTTATTACCTATTACGTTTAGGTAAGATCTACACAGAATGAGTTTGTACAACGTGTGGCTATTAGCTTTTGTAAATTCACATCGGAATCGGCATAAACTGTTTTAAGGCAGACCAGATAAACTACGTGAGAAACAAGCCATTTGAGGGGAAAGCCGTGTGTAAGCTTTGTAATGCGTTTGCTAAACATTCGCCGTCCATAGGCTAAGACGACAAATAACTAATACCATTTACGAATACACCTAAAAGTAATTTAAATAACTTTTCAGTTTCGCCCTTGTTGCCTGTAAGATATCGCTTCCTACTGATAGGGCTGCCTATTGCGATACTTGAATTCCGTTTTTTATGTGTATGCTGGATAAAGTGCTTTATTTTTACTTTTGATGTTAAAATTTCTATGTAAAATGATCAAGTCGTAATTTTTTTTAAGTGTAGAAGAGTACTAATTTTCGCCTTTCCTTATCGTGTCTGTATAATCATATTAGGGTGTATATCTTAAATATAGTATGTATTATTGATGATATTTACGATACATCTTAGTTAGAGAAACAAGAACGGATGAAAAACTGTAGTACTTACTTTATGCCTGCTATTGATAAATCACACAATCTAAAACATCGATTTCATTCTTATAATATGGAAATAATAGATACATCAAGATACATCTTTTGTGATTCAAAACTGATTTATACTTTTATTGCCTACATTAGTTTTATAATATTCGTATATCTATACTAATATTATAAAGAAGTAAAATGTGTGTGTTTGTTAAATTGTAAGGGGTATTCTCGGGACCTACTGAACCGATTTTGCCGAAAGCCACATTATTGCTGAGTGTCATAGGCTATATAAAAAAAGGATTGTTAACATTATGCCCAATGAAGTGGGCACGGGTCCGCTAATTAATCATTTATAAAAACAAAAAATGTTTAAGTATGTCAATAAATTTATACACAGTTAAAGATTCTTAATAAAATACATTATGATTATGATTTTCTAATGCAGATTTACTGTCTAAGTTCTGTCTTTGCTATTTAGTTACTATCCTAGTAATTGAATAACATACATTAATAATATTTAGAGATCGCTGTAGTGGCTTTGTATGTAGAATTGAATAAAAAAACAGATACATTTTTTATAATATTTGGCACATTAAATAAGACTTTTTGATGATATTTTTTCTAACAAACATTATGATTCCTAACTACGTCTATCTATATTTCAAATTTTTATGTTTTATATTTTAGTATTTTGTTTCACAAACATTTAAATGATTTTCAATCAAGTTGTAATGTATAAATATATTCTATATAAAAGTTATTCTAAATTTTATATATGATAGTAAAGGTAATAAAATATAATACATACATATACAAAATACAAGATTATACAAAATGAGTAAAATACTATTACATTAGGATATAATACATTGAAAGTTAGAGAAATAAATAGTTTTACAGATTTCTTACTGTACGAATGACTAGAATAATTTATATTTGTTTCATGTAGTTTTATTCTATATTGATAATAATATAAGAAAATAATTTAAAAACGATATGGAAGCGATATGTGAGAAATATCTGAAGTTACATGATCTACAAATAATCTGATATGTTCCAAAAAGTTCAAAATATAAACTATTTGGCATTTCTTTGGCACAAATAACTACCTATGTCCACAAACTTAACTCTCGAAATAAATAATTAAACTCATTAATATCAACACTAAATCTATGGTACAACAAAACCAATAAACAGATAGTACTAATTTTCTACGGCCTAACATCCGAAGACTCAAGCTAACTCGAAACTTTGTTTCAATTTGCTGCTTCTATAGTGCAGTTTAGTTGAGTTGCTTAAGAGTTCGAGTGTTAGAAAGGTAACTGGACTCAAAATGTATTAGCGATTAGATGATTACTTCGTGGTGTGCCTTGTCCACTGTGAACGAAGGGCTGTCATCATCTCGCTACGATTCGGGACTTTTTCGCTAGTCGTGCGTGTGATAGGCGCTGTTGGAGCCAGTTGATTAGCCCCGGGAACTTTTAAAGTCGCCCCATAGGACTCTTTCACATCAGAGTGAGAATCAACGACCTCAGAAGTACTCTCAGAAGGACTAATAGGAACGATCAGCCTCACACGACCGTCATCACCAGTAGCCGTTAGAGTCCCATTATGTGACAGGGGCATTATGAAAGCCACTCCGTCATCTGAACTGAGGGCATCAGGAGATGAGTCCTTAGAAGTGGTGGGTTGACTTGTGCTGTATAGGGAATTCTGTGAGTGCCCAATGCTCATCGCTTGAGCCATAGCTCCCATTTCATCGGAGGATTTCGAATTGTTATAAACCTGGTGATTCAGGAGACTCGAAATATCTGAGTTGCTGTAGTGATTTGTGAGAGGTGGGATATTAGGGAAGGCATTGCTGTTCTGGTAGAACTGTTGGTTATTGTTAGTCTTCTCCGAGTCGTTTGTGAAAGCCATGTCTTGAAACTTTGAGATCAAATAGGTTTGTATCTGTTCGTTGGACATGGATCCGAAGTTTGGTGCTGAGCTGGGCCCGTGACGTTTATCTGGTGATGGTGGAGTCAAGCAGTAGGGCGTTATCCTTATATTGTTATTCTCGACATTTTGATTGATCTTGTTACTCTGAGCAATAAAGTTTATGAGCGGGTCATCGTTAATGGGTGAATTTCCGTTGCACATTGCATGTCCTCCCTTTGATGCACCGTTTACTGCAGACTTGGCCTAAAGATTGGTAACAATTAAATTGCTTTACGAATACTACTAATTAACTACAACATTTATTTACACAAAGGCTGTTATAGTTAATTTGGTCTATTTAATGTCAAAGTATGAAAAGCTTAGTAGTACAATAGTTAAAGTAGGTTTAATTTAAAATTTGAGATATTTAAACACATATGCTTAGAATATAAACAAAAGAAATAGCTTATGAAAATACACTCAATCTGTAACATGTTCTGTTTTTTGATCGTAAAGCGAGAGTTTAAGATTGCTATTTCTTTAGTTTTACATATAACACATACAATGACAAATGATAACAAAATTAATAATGAAAACATTAGCAACAAAATAACGATATGCAATTAAGAAGCAAACAAAAAATGGATTTGTAAATTTTCAATTTTTTTTGTACCTATAGATGAGTAGGCAATTAATTTATTGAAAGCCAAAAATAACCTTCTCGCAACATGCCGTTTAAACGATATTTTTTCTTAGGTATAGAAATTTAAGAATCACGCTTTAATTATTTTCTCGCACAGTGCGTTTAAAGTTTTTGACGTCAGCTTTGTTTAAAATAATGAAAAACACAATGACACAAGAAATTAAAAACATGCATACGTGGCACATGCAATAAAAAATATTTTTAGTTTATAATATACGTGAAAGTTAGCGATTTTTTGGGTAAATTTTTTCTAGCTAACCAGCAATTTTGTTGCGACACGAGTCTCCGTGAGATTTTAATAAATTCTAAATTTAAAATGTGACAAATGATTACCACAGATAATCGCAAACTTACACCATTACAAATGTGAGTAAGACAGATAATAAATACCTGTGGAAGGAGTGTGAGTTGCTGCGCGTTGATTGGTCGGATCGATCCTTTTTCTCTTTCTTGCAAGTGAGCAACTAAAGCGGCTATGTGTTCTAATAATTCTTTATTGTGAATTAGAAGTTGGTGGGTACGCGCCTAGAATCAAAATGGAAAATGTTAAAATTCATACAAGTAAACAAGGAACATATTGTATTATAAAAGGTCGTGGTTAAAGGTACCAAAGTACATATATTAAAACTCTTAAAATAAGGTGGTAATATTTTATAAATATAATCAGTTCTTAATTACTGTTAAGAATCACCTTTACACTATCTTCTAGCCTTATAACACTTACGAAATCTGGCACATTCATTTAAAAAGTAAACAAGAGTTCCTTTTTTAAATCTCTTTTTAATCTAAAGCTGGCCTCACCTGAGCCTCACAGCGCGCAGCTTGCTCCGCGGCGAGCTGATCGCGCAACAACATGAGTTGCGCAACAGCTGCCCGAGTGTGTTGCGCCTGTTGCTCGAGCCGCTCCTTGAGCAACTGCAGCTGGTGTTGCGCGCTCAGCGGCGTGGCAGCGTCGCTATCAGGTACGGACGATATCTCCACTTTGGTTAAACACTCTGGCAGGTCGGGTAGGATGCTTTGGATCGGTGGCTGTAAGGTTAAGTCGCGATTTAAAATTAGGTATATAAATACCATTTCATGTACTCTACAATTATATAGTATAAGATATAACATTTTAAAACTTTAGATACTGTTTATAGTATTGTTGAAAAGGTGTTTAAAAAAATAGAGGCAGTCGGGTCGTTGAGGAAATTAAATTATTAAGAACAGGAATAAAAAGCATTTCCCTCGTAAATAAAGGAATAAAATAATACCTAAGTACAATGAAGTGACTGATTTTAATTTAAACTTCTAATAAGAATCACTTTCGATTTTTACGATAATGTTCAATAACGACTTATATTGGTATATAGTCATATGATTATCGCTATAATTAACTATGTAATGCAAATATAGAACTTTCTCTCATCTATATACAAATACACGAAGAAACCTGCATAATTTATAAAAAACAGGCAACATTACATGTCTGTCTACAAAGGTGGTCCAATTTAGCTAATTTAATGTACAAGTATAACGTACACCGCCATGATCAAACACAGAACATATAAAAGAAAGGAAAATACAAAACCATTAGCTAAAGTAAACTCGAAGTAAATAAAAGAAAACCTTAACAAGAAACCCAAAAGATCGTTACCTAAGTTATAATTGAGTCAGTCAAAAATTTTATCAGAGAAATTGTTGTTTGCTTTTGTGAGAACAGTTTAATATTATTTTATGTACTCTTTGAATACAAAGTTTAATGAGAAATTATGTTAGTTAAAAGACGAGTCGTGTCATCACAAGTCAAATGTTTAAAAAATCCCTTTAAATGTAGTTACCGTACCTTTGACCTGTAAAAAATATTGGTTATATATACTACTTTTTATTACTTATTACGAAGTAAATGTAAGTACTATATATTATTTTGTGAATATTTCAAGCGCTTGTTTTGACCAAAAAATTGAAAAACAATGTTCGTTATATGTGTGTAAAAATTGCTAGTGCCTCTTGATCGTCGATCTTGTCGTATAGATGAAGAAACAGTCAAGTAAGCCTTTAAGAAATATGTTCATATTGTTACGCTTTCATTCTTACTATATCTATACTAATATATAAAGCTGAAGAGTTTGTTGTTTGTTTGTTTGTTTGAGCGCGCTAATCTCAGGATATACTGGTTCGAATTGAAAAATTCTTTTTTTATTGAATTGACCATTTATCGAGGAAGGCTTTAGGCTACATAACATCACGCTGCGACTAATAGGAGCGAAAATATAATGGAAAATGTGGAAAAAACGCGGAAAATTATTCATCTTTGAGGGTTTCCTTTGCGTGCGAAAACGGTTCAAGATACAACAATAATATGTATGAAAGAATTATTCCTCTTTAAATGATCTAAAAAAAAATCCGCGACAGTATATGTCTATCTTCTAAGATTGACTAACTATAACACAATAATAGAAAT
>DWAJ01002752.1:0-16546 GCA_018238005.1 Eurema mandarina
GCCTTTACCTCGATACCTTATTTTTGACTTCTGCGCAGGTTTCGTTCAGCGCTAAAGATTCGTGACGCGTACTATACCTAATTTAATAATTTTAAAGTCGGTTAGAAAATTTATATTTATACACTCACACACAATATTGTATTAAGTTAGGCGCTGGTATCTGTAACACAGTTTTGTAACTAAAACAGGTACCAGCGAACCTAAACTATAATAAGTTAATTATATTTTTGAATATGAAATGTATTTTAAACTTGTAAACTTGTAAATAAAATAAATAAATAATTAAAAAAAAAAATTATAGGGTAAATATTATGTTAACAATTATAATTAATGCAATCTTAATAGATACAATATGTCTGACCCCGAATCTTTACATTATTTACTACGCTAAGAGCTGGTAGGATTACTGACAATAAATAATACACAAAAAATTAAAAAATACATTATTAGGTATTATTTTACCATTAAAAAACTAAATATTGCGGTCTCAGTTAATTAAAATACGAATTTATTTATTATTAAAACTTTCTATACGAGTTAACTATAAAAGACTAGAAGCCAAAGAGTATGTATAAGCTCAAGAGCTTATACTCCTAGTTTTTCAAATTACAGAGCATAGTGCGACTTTTCCATTCATGTTAAATTAAAGAAACACATTAGTTAATTTTCTGGCACAGCACATGTAATTACACACATCCAACGAGAGCACTTCTTAGTACTTTTGAGAGTTCTCGATACATGAAGACGAAAGATGTAGTTAATACTTAAAACATTCAACGTTAAGCATTATTCCGCATAAAGTAGAATAATGCTTTAATTGAAAAACTAGGACTTACTCTTTGAGAAACAGATGCCAATATCATGCTATCAATAATTTGTCTATTATAGTTTTCTCCGTTTATGAATTGCCATAGAAAAAATACTCGAATGTCGTTTCTACTTAGGGATGTAAGGAGTTGATTAAAACCGATAATCGAATGGAAATATATAAAAAGGAAGCCATGCAGTAAAAATTATAATACAGATGTTCAGAAGTCTATACATAAGTCTATTTACTTCATTTATAAGATAACTGCGAAAGTTACTGGTAAGCGGTTTGATAGAATAGGCTATTTGACTGATTTTTGAAAATAGTTTTAAATGGATCTTTAGAGCATAATAAACACACCACATCAATATTCCCGGGAAACGTGCAGTACTTTTAACAAAAATTAATGTTAACGTTTGAATTGTAAAATTAGCGCTAAAGACGCTGTCTCTATAATGGCCGACGCATATTTACGAATAATTACATGTGATTCGGCGCAGACGTAGGACGTCTATGTTGAATCGTTGATGAAAAACATTTAAAGTTGGTTTCGACTTGTCGTTGAATTTAACTAGTTGATGGACGCGTTCATTAACGCAAATGAACGGTCTACTCTCGTTAACGATAAATATGTCAACGACCCATCTCTACTTATGTATGACGTCACCAGAGCTACAACTAATTACAGAGCGTTCTTGTCGTGGTAGACATATCGAAAAATATCTCGATTTTTATTCGTAAAATATGAATGAATCATGCATATTTTTGTATTAAATTGTGTTTAATACGCTTTATTACACTACTATCTACTAGGATAGCCATAATTCGACGCATATTTTCAATAGTGTCAAATAGCCTATTCTTTTGCTGCGTCCGTTATAAATCTATGGAACTCGCTGCCATATCAGGAAAGCTTCTACTCTTAATTCCTTTAAAAACTCTGTTCATGAACATTATCTGACTATTGCTTTCAACTCAAATTAGAACTCTATTTGTATCTATGATTTAATAATTACATAGTACCTATCTATATATTATTAAATAACTAACCTATATGCTCATATGTATGTATCTTTGTATTTATATACGATTTTATGTTTTGTATTTAAATTAGTTTATATTCTATACAATATGTTAAAGAATAAGTTGCATATCACCGTCTGATTTACTTTTGTTCTTTTCTTTTTACTCTCTTTCATATGGGTTGCCCGGAAGAGATCGCTCTTAAGTGATAAGGTCGCTTGTTGCTTATATTGTATTAAAACTAATTTTAATTATGTACATTGTAACTAAGTGTGAATAAATAAAATAAAAATAAATAAGTGATCATGGAGATGCGCGTTACCAGTCTTTAAAAGAGAGGTAAGGAGAGAAATATAAGACGGGAAAAAGATAAAGGGCGATTAGACATCCACTTTAAAAAATTGCAACAATTTTTACATAAATTGCTAGAAATAATAAAAGTCATACTAGGTATACGTTAGGAAAAATTACCCGAAAAAGGGGAGCAAAGTGATGAGTTGCGATCGGGAGGTGCATTCCCGCAGCTCGGGCAACACCAGCAGTACGTGGCGCAGGTACGCTTGAAGCGCCGCTCGACGCTGCTCTACCACTCGCGCGTCCTACAATGCATTCACACATTATTAGTCAGAACTTAACGTTATTATCTGCGCCATTGTAAGCGCGCTTTACGCGATAATCCCTAACAAACCGAAAATATATTTAATTCGCTCGAAAGGTTTGAAATGAACCGCTTAAAGTCGATAGCCATAGGCTATGACACATCTTCTTTAATCCATACTAATATTATAAATGCGAAAGTAACTCTGTCTGTCTGTCTGTATTTCCATCACGCTAAAACTACTGAACCGATTAGAACGAAATTTGGTACAAAGATAGTCTAGAGCCTGGGGAAGGACAAGGGCTACTTTTTCACTGGAAAAAAGGTTTATAAGGGGTATAAAGGTTTATAAGGGGTATAAACCTTTTAAGGTTGAAACTTTTTATAATTTTACGCTTTCGCGGTCAAACCGCTGAACCGATTGTAATGAAATTTGGTACACAGATGGTCTAGAGTCTGATATAAAACATAGGCTACTTTTTAATTGGAATAGGGTTATAAGGGAGGAAGGGGGGGGGTCAAAGTTTATATGAAAATCCACGCGGGCAACAGCTAGTATAAAAATGAATCTCAAAATGTGTTGGTAAGCGCATAACTCGATACCTGTTATCGTCGATAGCTGCAGCCATTTACAAAATTATTTTTTTTGAATATTGCTGGATGAACAACGATGGTTCTTATGAAAAAACATGGTAAGTAGGTGTAGGGTATAAGGTTTCGGGTCGGATTGGCCAGGAAAGTCTCGTTGGGCCAGTTACAAATAAAATGGCTTTTTATAAGTTTTTTACAAATCTTTCGAATGAATATAATATAGGCTATAGCTTTTTATTGCTTATATTTTATAAAATATACAAAATCGGTTTTTTAGATCCGATTTAGATAGTTATTGAACTAAAACCGTTTTTTAAGCCGAAAATAAAAAAAAAACTGCAGAATTTTTATATAGAAATACCAGTTGTAGGCATCAAATGACATATCTTAACTAAAACTTTTATACCGTGTTTATTAAAAGAAATATACTCTATTCTTGGTGAAATGCCAGTGCTGTGTTGAAGAAATATATTATTTATTAACTACGAGAATGGTAAACGTCAGTAAGAATTAAAAAAAACAACTGTTTAAACATATCCAATTTGCCAATGTTACCAACAAAGTTGAAAATAAGTATTCAAAATTCTTTATCAAAAAATTTTGTTTTAAATTTGAAAAAACTTACCCTTTTTCTCAAAGTCTTTTTAGGGGGAAACTTATAACTCGCAATATCCGGGTGGCATTTTTTCAACTGTGTATGCATTTCGTAGAATTTGGCATATCTGTGGTAAACATTCCATTCTTCTTGTCCTATTTTCAAAAATATCTGAAAGTAACGTAAAAATAATAAACTAATTAACTATTAAATTACCCAATTTATTATGTAAAAGCAACCTCAAGTTATATTATATTGAACATAATAGAATGTAGGTAATTAAAAATACAACATAACTAATAGCTTATAAAAGTTTATTATTATTTATTTATATAAATTACCTGATATACATGGTAGGAGTGTGTTTTCTTTCCGACTAAAAATGCGCTCGGAATGTAAACCTTCACATTGGATTCAGGGCATTCTAAAATCTCTAACCCTGAATTTTCCAACTCTTGTAGCCGTTGTTGTAGATGCTGATTGAATTCCATCAATTCCGCATGCATTTCCGCTACCTAAGTAAATAAACAATACTTAAACAAAACACTGCAATAATCCCAAAGTATACAATCACTGTAACAATAGCAGTGAATTATACGCATTTACTATTTATCTTATCTTATCATTGTAAACAACACATATGTATGTATATTATGTGAGATCTTCCACATACAAAGCTTATTTACTTATTTTGATGAAAAATAACAATCAAACAAATTTATCTTTTCCTATAAATTTGTCACTAATCAGTTTGTATCAGATATAGCCAAATTAAAAGAGAAATTTAGATCATAACTCACTTGAACAAGTTTTCGTTCATATTGCGTTATTTCTTCTTCATGACCATTGCTTGCTTTCAACTGCTTTCCAATTTCTACCGCTGACATATAACTCTTTAGTTGTTCCTTTAACCTGTCATTTTCTCTAAAATTCAAACAAACCAAAATGAATATAGAAGGAGACTTTTTATAATCGTAATAGGCATAGAACACTTACTTGCTGAGATCCAGTACTAACTTTTCCAACTTCTGTATTTTATCTTTGCTAGTTTGTTCAATTTGATTAAATTTAAGTTGTAAATTCACAAACTCCTTTTCTCTAGACTCTAACACGGAATCAAGTCCCTTCTCGTCAGGTGCACTTTCATCTTCCGTGAAACACAGTTCTAGGCATGATGTGCTACCATTGATGCTGTCTGCTACCTCCTCACTGTCACTTTCATAAAATTTCAAATTCACACTCAAATCGGATGCGTCGTCTCGTATATTATTCTTTTCGATACTAGTTGAGCTTGTAAAAATTTCTTTTGCACTTTCAGAGAGCTTGGATAGAATTTGCAAAGGACTGTCAATTGCTTTAACACTGTCAGGAAAGAAATGCCGAATACCAGTTTTACAGTCCGAGCTAGTGGGCTCACTTGAGGATGCAATAGGAGATATTATCTTAGGGTCTGGAGAGTTTAAACATGTTGCTGGAGCGCTGTTCCAAGATGATGGTTCAGGAACATTTACAATTGGGTCTAAAGCTTTATTACCATTGGGTCCTCGTTTATGTTCTGATTTGTCAAAAGATATCACTTGCCTAAGTGGTTTTCGCTTTGAATTATTTACAGATTTGATTGGAGTAGGGAGTGGTATTACAAGTTCTGACTTATTTGTCTGGTTGCTGGTTTGAGAGTCATTCAACTCAGTTCTATCAATTGATAATGCAAATAAAATTGTTGATAAACCTGAAATTAATATTAAATGAGTAAAATGTAACATTGAATAAGGGTATAGAAAGAACTGTTATAAATATATAAGTTATAGAGAGCAAATAAAAAAAATATGTTAAAAGAAAATTCACCAGCAGCAGTATTAGGAAGAATATTAGCCTCAGTACTCCTCACAATAGCTCCATCATCATAGTATTCTTCTTTAAGTCCATGGGAAATCCAACTTTGTAAATACCTTAAATAATAAGGGATAATTTTAAAGTAAATATTATTTGTAATATTCTTGTTTATATGTCATAAAAAATATATTTAAATTAAAACTAACCTTTCAAGTGATCGTTCATTTAAAGAAGCTCGAAGAAATGCTCGAAAGTATCCCAATGGGGTGTTTATATTAGACAAAATTTTAAAGCGCTCTTTTTCATGTTTTGTGAGGTGAAGACAACAATAGCTCCATAGAGAATTTCCTGAAATGCTTCTTATTAAAAAGATGTATTGCAGCTCTTTAATATTATTTCCTAAACAGACATCTATGTTGTGTTTAAGAAAATATGTTTACTTACAACTTACCTACATTTGCTATATTAAATGTAAAATTAAATCCTGCTGATACAAAGTTTTGAATAGTGTAACTTGATAAATTTGATTTTAATCCATGGACTAAGACTTTTTCCCATTTTTCACAAAGGTGTAGTATTCTGTGAAATGCATTAAGGACTGTTATTTTAAATATGACTCTTCCACTTGAACATACTATATGAGATTAAAAGCACCTTATGTCATCCTCAGTTGCTAACTCAGTTTTACCACCAAAACGACTTTGACAATTTTCTACACAAACTAAAAGTTCACGTAGGACTTGTTTAGCAATTTCTTTCCTTTTCTTTAATTCCTCTTCCTTGTTTTCTATTGCACTAGCCAAAGTATTTAATAACCTACTGTTCTGTTGGAAAATAGTATAAACAAAGTAATTTGATAGGATTAATGTAATGAAATAAGTTTAGTTGGCGAATTAAGAGCTTAAACATGGAAATCAATATAAAATTAAATTTGTAAATAGGCTTACCATTTTTAAAAAAATTATTCGAGAATATCATCATACATAATCGTAAAACGAAGTTAAAAATTTAAATATAATAGGATTAATTTTCTTCCCATCAAGGACAGTACTTAATTAGAATATTAATACTTTAATAAGTAACTCCAATTTCATCAACATCACCTTATAGGCTATATTTCTTAATATTGGTATATTATTATTCGTAAACAGATTTTATCTTTTCATTGAATTAAGAAAATAGTTATTTAGGTATTAGTAATATTTTGACGTTTTGGGTCTATAAGTCAGAAAATGTCAAAACTTTGGCAAAGTGACCGTAACAAACAAAGAATATAAGGTATAGACGTGTTATTATTTTAAGATAATGGGTATAACAAAGTACGTAAGATATGTAATATTTGTAAATAATAGGATAGAAGATCCTTCAAATAATTTAATTATATTAAAAAATGTAAAGAATCTCAAGTAAAGACGTTATAATATGTAAATACACTTCAGTGCCGTGTTAGACACTATTCTTTTTTGTGTAAGTTCTAGATTGTCAGATTAAATCACTTAATGCTCCGCCATTTCTATGTACCTTTTATTTATATTCTTAGATTTTATATTAATAAAAATAAATTTTGTTTCTAAGAAGGCATTACCTGACTGAAAAAAAAAAGTAGCAAGAAGTACAGATAAAAAATGTTGCTATTTAAGCTATTTCTTTTGTGTGATGATCATGAATATAACTTCCGTTGTCCATTTTATAAGATGGCGTCGGTCGAAATGATTTGATAGCTCCATGTTTTAATGTGAAATTGTAACTTAGAGTGCTTTATTGTTGATATATTTTATTTTCAGTTAATTTGGTTGTGTATTGTGGGACATTGTGTAAAAGAAACATATTAATTTCTTAAGTTTTGATACTATTGAGAGAACAGGTGCCATACCTACATTACCAAAAACCATGAGCAATTACGAAGATGATCAAAGTGAAGACGGAGAATTAGCACGCAGTCCTATTCAAGATGAAATGGATTTTAGGTATGTTCTTATAACTCTTTTCATTTAGTTCTCTAACCTTTTTCTATACGTTTTTTATATAAGATTTTGTACTACGTGATCATAGTAGTTAATGATACGTCATGTTTATATTTTAATTCATATGTATTTTTTCTTTAGTTTGTCTGATGAAGATCGAGACAATCCAGATTCTCTAGTTATAAAACCTCCTCAAGCCGTTATACGTTCACACCGAGACAAAAGAAGTCATAAGCGCTCGGGTAAAGACAGGTTTAAGGAACCTGCAAGAAAGGAGAAGAAACATCTTTACAGGTTAGTAATATATGCAAGTAATTTAAAAAATAGGCGAATAATTGTATACTATTGTAATTAATGTGAAATATTAATTTAAGGTCTGAGTCAGTGGTCTGGGGGTGTACAACACCATAATTTCCTTTTTTCAACAGGGATCGCGATAAAATGGAGAAGAATAAACGAGAAGTAGCTAAACCTATTGAGCGTGAAGATATAAATAAGGATTATTATAGAGAAAAACAATATTATAGAGAAAAAGAACTTTACAGAGATAACAAAGATATGCGAGATAAAGAGATGTATAGAGAAAGGGAAGTAAGGGATAAGGATGTGTATAGAGAAAAAGAGGCTTATAGAGAAAAGGACCCCTACAGAGAAAGAGAACATTATAGGGAAAGAGAAGTTTACAGAGATAATACTTATAGAGATTTAGGTAGACAAAGAGAAGCATACAGAAGTAAAGAAGTGTATAAGGAAAAGGATGTACAAAGGGAACGAGATGTTTATGTAAGTAGAGAAAGACAATACAAGTATTCTGAACAAGAAAGAAAACATTTAGAAAATGAAAAAATTGAAACTCGATTAAGAATGCTAGCTGAAGAAAGCAGAGGTGCACACAATAATGAGAAGGAAAATGGAGATAAAACCTCTGGTGATAAGGAATTAGAGGATTTGAGAAGTAGATTATTAAGCAAAAGAATGACAAAAGAGCTTCAAACTCAAGATACAAAAAAACATTCAGACTATGATAGAGAACCTAAATCAGATTCCAGCAGACATTCTTCTTTAGACAAACAACATTTAGAACGGAAGAATAAATTAATTGAAGCAGGTAATATTTTCAGTAAATACTAGCTCTCTTAAACATACCTGTTTACTATTACTAGTATTCATAATTACAACTACTTATTATTTGGTTTTAATTTTTCTTTAAGGCGAAACAAAACAGTTACTACAACAGAAAATTTGCCAAAATATTTTGTATTTTCTTTGTCTTATGAACTAGGAATGATTATTGTTTAACTAATAAATTTCTAAACAATCTTATTGTAGAAAGGGAGATGATAAAGAGAAAACATGAGTCTCGCAATGAATTAGAAGCAAGACGGGAGGACCGCCGTAGAAAAGGCAAGAAGCGTTCAGTTAGCCCAGATGAGAGCAGCAGTAAAAAGAATAAAACTGCTCATTCCCCAAGTTATGTTGTGGAAGTATCAGATGCTAGTGATGTGGAAATGAAGAGTGACACACATTCAGACCCCGAAGAGGGTAATACATTAGTATATTAAATTGTTTAGTTATTCTTTCAAATTATTTATCAAATTTACATGTCATTTCTTTTACCTTCTTTTTGTTTAAATTTGAGCAATTACTTTAAAATTTTTGTAAAGGTAAATGAAATAGAGTTGAAAATACATGTGATTAGCTGGTAAAGATGGACACCATTTGAATATGACTAATTAAATTACATAGTTTTTTATTATTTATTATTTTGTATTTTTTTCAATTTACAGGTGAACACTCTAATACAGAAACAGAAGAAAGTTCATCAACAGATTCAGAGTCTGATGGAAAATCTGAAGAGGATGTACCAGAAAGTTCAAATGATAAAGTGGCTAAAGTTAGTGTGAAGTCAAAATCACCTTCACCAAAATCTATTCATGGAAGCGCCTCATCCCATGAAACTCGAAGGTATAATAATAATATAATTAATAATTTTTACAAATAAAAAAAGTTATCCATTATTATTTTTCTACACTATGTAAATAACAAAATTTTAGGTTTTTTTACATAAGTCTTGAATATTGATGTTGGACTTGTTTATCAGGTCTCAGTCAAGATCAAAAAGCAGAAGTAGATCACATTCCTTTTCACCACCTCCACCTGATGAAAATGGAAAAACACCAGTGGAGGAAACAAAGCCTCCAGAAGATGATGAAAGTGCAAGACTTAAAGAAGAGGCTATTAATTTATTGCCACCTTATTTTCCTGCACTTCAGGTAAATTTAATCACTTATTCAATTGTTTTTCAAAAGTTACTTTAATATTTATGAATAAAACTTAATTTGTATGTGAAATTAGTGACAGTGCATTCTTCTTCTAACTTATTACTAAATAAATGTATTATAAGTTTTGTTGAAAGTCATCAGCCATCTACATCAGTAAGTTTAAATTTATTTATTGACTCAGGCTTCAGTTTTAAGAAAATAGATTATAAGGATAAATATAAGTATATATCTTTATTAATGATGAATATTTTATAGGGTTGTAGATCAGTTGAAGAATTTCAATGTTTAAATAGAATAGAAGAGGGCACATATGGAGTAGTTTATAGAGCCAGAGATAAGACCACTGACGAAATTGTTGCTCTAAAACGACTCAAAATGGAAAAAGAGAAAGAGGGATTTCCCATTACTTCATTGAGGGAAATCAACACATTACTCAAGGTAGGATCACATTTCAATTTTATTAAATAGTTATAAGCTCACTTGGGCCATCGTAATACAACAAAAGCCACTGTTTTAAGGTATATATTTTAAGTATGCATTTATCTGTAGCCTGTAAGCCGGAGCCTGCGGTGTCGCACTCGATGGCTCACGTGTGTCATTCACTTTATTAATGCATTGTATTTTATTCCTACAGGCCCGGCACCTCTTACCTGAAGAGGGTTGTGCTAGAGGTGTGACCCAATTGCAAGGGTTAACAACTTCGATACACGGGCGGGCCTAAGTATATTATATGGGATTTATTCCAGGGGAAAACCTTCCAATGCTCTACTTCTCCACATTTAATGTTTCCAAAAGTAATTTTTATTATCAATCCCATTATTGAATATTGATGGTTTCTGAAATGGCAATACAAACTTTTGACAAGCATAATGAAGAATCACAAGTCGTCCTGTAATTGAAGGTAACATTGTATAACAAGTGATTTGAATTGTTTGTTAACAAAACGCAAACTGTATCATTCTACAGGTTTTAAAATATTTTACATGTTAGGCGTTGATTGCATGTCCAGTATGAAAATATTCGCTTTTACAAATTAGATGCCATACACTTAAGGTATTTTAAAGGGCTAGGTGATGAAAATAAGGTCACAAATTAAAATACTTCTAACTATATTTCAAATGTCCATAACCACTGTATAAATTTAAAACGCAATTTCATCTAGTAGTGGTGAATGGCTCCTTGTAGATGTAAGATGGCACTTTTCAAATAGTTTCGAGTTTACAAGCACTGGCTTCTAGCTAAATATACATTGTATTTTCAATACTTATTCGTTAATTCATTCGTTCGTCAGTTAAACCAATTAAATAATTAGATTAATGAAAAGATAAATTTACTAAAACACTAATATTGAGTATGACTAAGGCACTCAGACAATTTCGAAGTGTGAGATTTTATTTCCTGATGTGTGATACCACGAAAATCAAAGACACTGATGCCGATATAAAAGTAAACTACTGACTACTTTAAAATAGACTTACAAAATATCTTTTTGCTCTCATACTTGAACCGAATTTCTATTTCGCAATTGTACTTGAAAGAGAAATTGTTTCATTTCTCTAAACTTAAAAAGTCTATTTGTAAACATTTGGTTATGTACCCATAGTCAAGTCTTTTGGTCAACCCCTGTGCAGAGAGACAGATGGTGTATTTATATTTGTCAGATTAGATTAATTTTAATATCCACATTTGTGAGTATTGAGAATTGCGTCTGATTTGCATATCTGATACCGTGGGGAATAGCTTGATTGATGTAGTTACATAGTTTAGTTTTAACAATTTCCTTTTAAATGATAGGTCTTTATTATGCTTTGCTTAGCAAATAGATCTTTTTATTCTTAATATCTTATTTTTATGTTCTAGACAGAAAATGTAGAAAGATCCCATTTTATGCTTATTAAAGCAATGACTCAATCCTTGTTCTACCAATGTAGAGGCACTTTCTAGTTATTAACTTATTATTTGTATTTCATATAAGTGTGCTTGTGACTCAATTCGTATTCGAAATGTTGAGGATATCCTTATAAACTTACTATACTTCTCATTATAAAACCTAAATTTACAAATACCTAACCTTTAAATAAATAAACAGATAAAAGGATAATGGAATAAATGGTAGTCATTTTTGATATAGTGTTATAAATGACGACCACCTATTTGTATCTTTGGAGATATACTTCATTTGTTTTTAATATATAAATTGAAAGTAACCCTCTAAAAGTTGAAATGCACACAATTTTTATCACAAGTTCCATATAATTCTATCTACCCTTTTAAGTTTGTAATCTGTCCTCAAAAACTAAAACTACTACAAATATTAAACGTTGCTGCAGTAATATTAGTATTTATTACGTCGATAAAGTGCTTAAGTAAAGTAACAAAAAAATATGTTTTATGATAAACCATTCAAGCAATCTCATGCTCTGTTTTAAGCTCTTTGCTGACGCGAAGTCTGTCAAAATTCACGATGGTAGTGTAATTAACTTTAAACGATAATTAACTTTCTTAGGTCCAGTGTACTTTAAATCATAAAAAGTCATATTTTTTAGTAAAATTTTACGATTTAAACGTTGGTTCAGCCCTTTAACATTGAAACGTTTTTGTTGCGAATAAATTTTTTTACTGATTTTTTTACATCTGATATTCACAAAGTAAATTAATTTTGACTACGTATCTTCATGTTAAAATAGTTAAGGTGTGAAAGTAAATAAAATTTCGATTAAGTTAAATTAAACTATACAAACAAATTTTTTAGATGTTTAGATTTATCATGATACAATTTTGTATAGTGATATGTAATTAGGGCCTATATCTGTTTTTTGGGCTAGCTAGCTACTAGCTTGCTGGCTAGTAGTGACGCATTTTATATTATGTTTGTTTTTTTGCAATAGCTTCATAAAAAAGTACTTGAAGAATATAGTTAAAAAAAGATTTTTTTTTCTTATGTGGACATGTAATAAATTCACTGTTTTATAGGCATTTTTATAAAAACACTTATAGTTCAGAATTATTTCAGAACTAAAAGATTTTGTTTATACATTGAATAATATTGAAGTACTTTTTCACTTTTGTGTATGTTGTAAAAAAAGTATTAGATTGCTTAGTTGAAAGACAATGGAAACCAAGATTCTATTACCATGGGTTTAATCTCTTCTTCACTCAGACATAAATGTTTATCATTCATTCATTTCCTGTAATTTTTAAAAATATCAGTAGAAGCATAATAAGCATATTTATATTAGTGAGTTGTTGATTCCATTAAATTTAAAATACTTTATACATAACTCTAACGTTATAAGAATTATTTATTATTTTGGTAACACTGAATAGAAAAATACCTTGAAACTGTTCATTGTATGGTCAGAGTTTTTTTTAGGTATTATTACAAGGGTATATGTATTTAAAATGTAAGATACCATTTTTATATAAATTTTTATCCACATGAAAAGTTTGTATTGCCATGTAAGAAACTATCGTATTCTGACTTGGAATGGTTCAAGTACAAATGATCTCAACTGCTGATGTTGCGCCAAAATTTAAATAAAACCACGTCATTGGTTTTAAATCATAAACATTGGAAGTTCATTAATTTTAAATATTTTATGACTGACATCATCTATAAATGAACTTCGAATGGTTTTTGTTTTAACTACTTTGATAACACTTAAGTTATTTGTAAAATCTGATATTGGTTTTTTTTATTTTGAAATAATACGTAGAAATTGTCTTTGTCTTTAAAAACATTTTTAGTTATTTTGTGATGTTATGTAATAATGATACTAAAGTGCTATGCATGATTTACTATTTTGACTATATGAAAAACTTATGTAAATAAGTTTGGATAATTTATTCATAGAATTTATGTCGTATTTTTTGCGTGAAAATGATATTTTTTTAAGTACGTGTGTGTGTTGTTGTTATCCATTTTTATACATTTGTTTTTCTGCTTACATGAAGCAATGTTAAATTATGAAATTTACAAATGTCTTAGTGTTTAAGAAGACAAAAGTTTTACGCTCCACGCTATCATTTCAACAATTAGAAGTTCAAACGACAACAGAATACAATACTACATATTATAGGTTTGCTATATAATATGTTTAACAATATATTAAAATGGGTAACATTTTTAATTTTTCTCCATATTCAAAGTAAAAATAGAAAAATAATGACGAACATAAGGTAGTGCCGCTGCAAGTGGTAAGAAGTTTTGTGATGTACGTTTGTAGCTGACAGTTCATTTGTCAATGTATCCGTTTATTTTGCTTTCTTGAAGCCATCTTTTATTTCTTTATTTATATTTAGAATTATACTTTGCCTAGCCAAGGTATTTTTATACTTCCGGTTCAATAGCTCAAGACAAAATTTAATTGTGAAATACAAAAAAAAATTTAAATGACATGTATCTAAGATATCGGTCGGTACTGTACGGTTCTGTTTAGCGAAAAGAATTTATAAAACATATGTACTTGTATTTTTTTCCTACGCACGCATGTATTTAACGTACGTATTTATTGTCATAGTTTATTAACACCGGCTGCTGACGAGACATCGTACCGATTTAAGTGTACAAATCGATCTGCGCAGATTTATCGAACGACTGTATTGTAATAGTAGTCGATTTAAAGACCAATGGCGTAATTTATTATATGAAACGTATGGTATTATTAACATTGAATTTCGTTTCATTGCTATCAGTCCCATACATTTTTATTTATTTTTCGTACCGTATAAATGGTCCGATTTACACACTAAAATCGCAGCGATATCTTGTACATGTGTAACTGAGGTTACAATTATTGTTAATGGTTAATATTTATTCGTTCTTTGTTATTACAATGAGTATATAGCTCACAATTTTCTTTGACAAAGAAATTAACGAGTTGTGAAATATATACTTATAATATAAAAAATATATCTGCTGTTTAATTAATGAATTACAATTGTTTAATTGATTTTGTTGTCATTTAATTTTTTAAGGATGAGATTATTTTGGCTATATTCTGACATTTTACTCTCTATCTTCTGACAACAGATCAGTCTGACAATTTTTTTAAAGTTCGACGCAATTCAGATTTTACAAATAACAAGGTTATTACAATAATAACTTGCAATTGGGTAATATACTAAGTAGTAAGGGGAATCAATGCATTACTAAAGTTACGTGTAAGAGTTTGCTTTATTAATGTTGCATTAAAATACAATATTTTTAAATTATGAATATTGTATTTTTATGTTTACATCAGTATGAAAATTGAGTGTTATAAATCTTTATTATTACGTTTCACTAGAACTCAGGAAGGAAATATAAAACTTGTATGTTGGTACTAATGGGTAGCACATTCTATTTTATTGTTGTAGGGCCAACATCCGAACATCGTGACTGTGAGGGAAATTGTCGTCGGCTCTAATATGGATAAAATTTTCATTGTCATGGATTATGTCGAGCATGATCTAAAAAGTCTTATGGAGACAATGCGAAACAAGAAACAAGTGTTTCTTCCGGGTAATTATTGATATTTGCATTAGTATATATATTCTTAGTTTATAAGTATATAACATTATTAAATTCACGTTGCAAATATTGTTATAGGGGAAGTCAAATGTTTGATGACACAGTTATTGAAAGCAGTCCACCACCTCCACGATAATTGGATATTACACAGGGATCTAAAGACGAGCAATCTCTTATTATCACATAAGGGGATATTAAAGGTATATTTTTTTTATAAAGTTGCAAGCAATTATAATTATACGTGAGATATAGTTTTTAATACTACAAAATTACTATTATGTATAAAAATTAAGATGGAATTATGTATTAAAACATGTTTTTATTGTTTAGGTTGGAGATTTTGGTTTAGCGAGGGAGTACGGTTCGCCGCTGCGTCAGTACACTCCCATCGTGGTCACGCTGTGGTACCGCGCGCCAGAGCTATTGCTGTGTTGTAAGGAATACTCGACGCCCATTGATATGTGGAGCGTTGGCTGCATATTTGCCGAGTTTGTTACCATGAACCCACTCTTCCCCGGCAAGTCTGAAGTCGATCAGTTGAATAGGATATTTAAGGTATGTTTAATTCACGTATATTGCTAATTTCATATTATGTATAATAATTTACAGTACGGGATGAGTAACAGGAATATAAACTAGGTGAGACTGCTGAGAATAAGCTGGTTTATTAAATGCATAAAATTTTGGTTTATATACCATAAGTAGATTATATACATAGTAAAGGAACTTTCACCTCACATATTTCAGATTATATTTTTATTGCTACTTTTACCATGATGTTTTATTTTTTACTAATTAAACCATTATTGCATGTGCAGGATTTGGGAACGCCGTCGGAACTGTTGTGGCCGGGGTACAAGGAGTTGCCGGCGGTGCAGAAGATGACGTTCGCGGAGCACCCGGCCGGCGGCCTGCGCCAGCGCGTGGGCGCCGACCTGCTGTCCGAGGCCGGCCTGGCGCTGCTGCAGGGCTTCCTCACCTACAACCCTGTCAGGCGACTCTCCGCCGATGCAGCACTGGAGCATGCCTACTTTAAAGTGAGTTTTTTGATTAAAAATAAACTTTAAAATACACCGGAATCTTTTAATTAGTTAGGTAATTGAGAAAAATATCTGTAAAATTCGTACATTGCGATGTCTAGATTTTAATGATGTAGTTTAATTTGTAAGTACTTATTATGTATTTGTGTACCCTATTCTTTTTATTTCAAGAGATTGAGGAGCCGATTTAATCGTGAATAAGTAGTCTTATTTCTCGTCGATATAATTTTCAGGAGAACCCGGTGGCGATCGAGCCGGCCATGTTCCCGACGTGGCCGGCCAAGTCGGAGGGCAACCGGC
>DWAJ01002753.1:0-16545 GCA_018238005.1 Eurema mandarina
TTATCTCAGGCTCTAGACCATCTGTGTACCAAATTTCATTACAATCGGTTCAGTAGTTTTGGCGTGAAAGCGTAACAGACAGACAGACAGACAGACAGACAGAGTTACTTTCGCATTTATAATATTAAGTATGGAAGTATGGATATGATAGTACTATGCAACAGTGTTTAATATTCTTAATTATTACTAGCTGACCCGTGCCCACTTCGTTGGGCATAATGTTAATAATCCTTTTTATTTTTGTAACTTAAATTTAAAAGTAAGACATATGCTGTCGTTGACTTTTTTGTAGGCATTTTCAAGCTCCACATATTTTCTCTAGAACTCGAAATATATAGCCTATGACACTCAGTAATAATGTGGCTTTCTATTGGTGAAAGAATTTTTAAAATCAATTCAGTAGATCCCGAGATTACCCTTTACAATTTAACAAACACACAAACTTTACTTCTTTATAATATTAGTATAGATAAACTGGCATTCGCTAGTCTATATTATAAGAAATATAAGAAAAGAATCGCAAAATGTGTATGCTAAGTATATAACTCGATAACAGCTGCACCGATTACGATAATTCTTTTTTTGGATATTAATGAAGATGTTTTTTAATTAGAGAAAAACGTATAAGGTTACGAAAGGTATAATTTTTTTTAATTCTATAAAGTGGTGAGACGAGCTGGACGTCCTCCTTATGGTAAGAGAAACGCCAGCCTATAACCAATGTAGTGCTACCCAGAACTTTGCTCCGGGTAGGGGTGCACTACATCGACGCAAAAGAAGAGTTACAAAATGGTGTAAGCCTTATTTAGTATTAGTTGTGCCCGCGACTTCGCCCGCCTAGAAAAGTGACTTTGGGCAACATTTTTGAAAATGTCTAACTCGCGCCAACAGTTCAGCAAGTTCAACGTGATTCTTTAAATTGTCATAACTTTTTTATTTATAAACCAATTGACATAAATTAAACACTCAATGTTAAGTGAAGCTTACCACAATATATCATTTAAAACCCCATCTAGATAGGATAAGCCGTTTCTGAGATTAGCGAGCAATAACAAACAGACAAAAATTCCAAAAGTCATTGTTTTTGGTTCTATTGCGTTAAAAGATCTCATGTAATATTTTTTCCCATGTACAGACAGCGACTCGTTACGTTTTTATTATATTATAGTATAAGGTATAAGGTTGAAGGATAGATTCCACGTCAGCCAAGTCGAGTTGAGCGATCTAGTAAAATATCTTACTCTTTTTCCTAGAACATATTATAATTTACAATCTTACGGATATAGTCTGACATACGCACTACGGATGTAGAGTGGAACGCTTATGCATGCGACAGTGCGCATGTAACCCAAACAGATTAGCTCTGTGCCTTATGAGAATCGCTTTTTAGGCTTGTCGGGAAAGTTATTTTACATCTTTAACACATTCCTAATTATAACACAAAAAATATATTTCAATAAAATATGTGTGTGTGTATATATATGTATAGGTATACTATGTTTAAATTTGTATGCATTATTTCATATGTGTATATTTATCTATAAATTACACCACCCACCTAATTACGATTAAACAGCTTTTCCGTACTACAGGTTGCCTGTAAGAAATCACTAATAGTGATAAGGCCGCCTATTGTCGAAACACTATTTGCTGTATTTTGATTTCTAGTTTAAGGTGTATTTCTGTATTGTATAGTAAATTGACATTAAAGTATTTTTATTATTATTATTTGATAGTCTTGCCATCCCAATAACATTTTAGCTAAAAACCAAATGTGAATACTAATAAAAGCTCATAGAAAATCAGCTATAAATTAAAAAAATCAGTATCCATCCTCATCCTCTGGTTTATAATCTAGTCTTTTTTTTTGCTCCTAAGAACCTAATGAATTTTTTTAATGCAAAAAATCCCTACTAATATTACAACTGCTTAATCTTACTCTGTCTGTATGCCTGTTACGGAAAAAAGGGTTTTAAAATGGATATAAAAGGGGCGTTGGTAATATTGATTTGTTAAAAATAATGGAAGTCGCGGGCAAAAGCTAGTTATTAAATTCACGGTGAAAGAGTAAAATGTAATCTTCGATAAAATGTCTATTTCAAAATTTCGTCGAAGTTTATCAAGATACAAGTACATATTATGAACGAGATATGAAACGTCATTAAGTCGTATCGCGGTCATTTCATAACATTAACGTCACTTCCGAAGTTCCGAATAACAATCATTTTAGTAAATATTTTCTTATTGTGGTTTTTTTTTGTTTATGTAATTACTTATAGAAGCGTTTAAAATATTGAAAAAAACATGCTGCATATCCCTATTACGAAATGAGAGGGTTCAACCCCCTTAACTCCGCTATGATAGACTAGCTATTGTCCACATAAATTTTAGTAATTATGGTTTCGATTAAGATTTTTATTTTTGTTGAATATATATCATGAATAAAGTTTTTAGGTAATAGTGTTTCAACAAAATAAAGAGGACAGCGAATAAATAAAAGAAATATGTTTAATAGCATATTTCCCCACAAAAAAAAAATCGAGGGAAAATGCGCTCGCATGCCTGCAGTCTACAAGTTATGTCGGACTCTAACCGACTAGAACCTCAGAAATAATAAAGAATTACGTAGTCGGATAAAAACCGACTACGAAATGAGATTGATATCACGATCACGTAGTAAACGATTCATGAAATCCAATCAAGTTTAAATTTTAATGCCATATCAATTAGATTTATAAAGAGCTTAATGAAATAAGTGATAAGATTTAAATAATTTCCGTTGTTGATAATATTTTAACGCCTAGTATTATTTTTTTTCCAGCGTCTAGAAGTCAATAATCAGAGTAATAACTAAACTATATATTCATTAAGGAATATATTTGTCCGGTTTTTTTTCTTTTAAATTTTCTTGGCTCGTAAGTAAAAGGAATAAAGACAGAGCATATTGGAAATGCGTTGGTATATTGAACTGATAATTAATATATACTAACATATAAAGCTGAAGAGTTTGTTTGTTTGTTTGTTTGTTTGAACGCGCTAATCTCTGGATCTACTGGTCCGAATTGAAAAATTCTTTTTTTATTGAATTGAACATTTATCGAGGAAGGCTTTAGGCTATATAAAATCACGCTGTGACTTATAGGAGCGAAGATATAATGGAAAATATGGAAGAAACGGGGAAAATTATTCATCTTTGAGGGCTTCCTTTGCGTGCGCTGCGAAAACGGTTCAAGATACAAAAATAATATGTATAAAAGAATTATTCCTCTTTAAATGATCTAAAAAAAAGTCCGCGACCATATATGTCTATCTTCTACGATTGACTCACTATACCATAATAATAGAAATAGATCCGACGGGGACGAAGTTAAGAGCAACAGCTAGTAATAATATAAATATACGATTCTTTAGAGTTCTCAAATATAACATCAAAATATATTTGCGTATTTGCTAAAATTGCATTTTTTCAATGGGAATCAAAACTTAATATACGTACTGTCCTTATTATAAAAAAATGAGAAGTAACTTTCTTAAAGAGAATAGATAAATAAATTTAAAAAAACGAGATAATTTTAAATAAAAGCTTTTATTCAAATGGGACATCAAATAAAAGATCTTTTTATATTTTATTATTATCTTAGAAACGGAACCCTTGGTGGCCGACTCCGACTCGCGCTCGGTTTATCGCACTGATCATCATTTAAATTTCTGTAGTTTTATTATTAAAATTAATAATTGTGTTATTAAAAAACTAAACAAATATTCTCGTATGTACCTCCTCGTATTAAACATTTAAAATTAAAAAAAGTTGTTCAAAAACTGTATAGCGAAAATGACTGCTGCAGAATAACAGTTAAAAGTATAGGAAAAAATATTACAAGCAATAAAATAAAAGAAAGAAAATCAGATACATATTTGTGTATATTCATTCGTTTGTTCGATAAACTTATCGCTTAAATTAAAGACCGGATTAAAGTATTATTCATTTGTAACATTGTAAATTTCGTCAATAATTTCACCAATATAGATAGGATAATATTTCCTCAATTTATTAAAAAGATGTTACACTAAAGTAAATATATCGTGTGCAGTTATTGAAAATTTTAACAATTTTTCTGCTTGTCTTTAGCACATTTCAAATTCACAAACATCTTCTCCACAAATAGACGTATTTTATCAATCTTTCTGTCGAACTTTCTCGTTATAAAGAAAGGTTATATAATAATACAATGTCGTGATAATTTGAGATAAATTGAATTTCAGTTCTAGCGTGAACTTTTTGTGCTTTATTTGTAAGTAAAAAAATAAAAAATAAAGTACTTTTTAGTAGGTAATTTTATTTCATACAATTTAACATTAATGTAAATCTCCATTTAGAACCGAATTAATACACTTATAGACTAGTCTTAATCAGAATTAATTGTTCAAGATAAATCTATTTTATAATAATTATGATAAACTGAAGTATAAATAATGAAATGTCATTAGTAATGTTTTATTGTATTCCGTTACGGCCCCACTACTGGACGCGGGTGGATTAGAAGAACGGTGATGAAAACTACAGTAACTTTTGTACTCGCAGTCGCCGCCGGTAAGAAAAAATAATATTAACAATATGTGATCATTATCGATTTTAAACATTTCAGATAATTAATATATGTACTTAATTTTTGCGGCTTGCAGCTTGCGCCGGCAGCGCCATACCAGATATCCCACTCGACAATAGCCACTATGTGGAGGGAGTCAGTCGCTACATCTGGATGCCCGATGGAGACGGTGTTCCGCATCTAGTTGATCTTGAAGAAAAGGAAGACGTTTCAAGAATGAGCAGAAATGGTGCAAACAATGCATACTGGTTATTTACTAGGTTTGTATATCAGAAGAACGGTCGGCTTGGTGTCCATACTTACTTTCTACGCTTTGAAAAAAATATTTTCTATTTACTTGCAGGTCTAACCGCAACAACCAACAAGTTTTAGTCCACAACAATGCAAATTCTATTAGAAATTCATTTTATAACCCTAATAGACAAACTAAGGTTATTGTTCACGGCTGGAATAGCAACGGAAACTCGGCTATAAATCCTATGATCACTGCTGCTTTCCTTGACGTAGCTGACGTTAACGTCATCGTAGTTGACTGGAGAAGTGCTGCAAGTGGTGTTTATACCACCTCCGTCTGGGCCGTGCCCGGCGTCGGTCAGCATCTTGGACACTTCTTGCAGTTTATCATCAATACAGTCGGAGGCAACTGGAACAATTTCCACCTTATTGGATTCAGCTTGGGTGCACACATCGTAGGAAACGCTGGTCGAACAGTGGGTGGACGTCCACGACGTGTGACAGGTTTGTTTTGGAATAAAATCTTTGTAATCTTAGATGTAATCTCATAGTAAAATCGACAAACATTTTTATCGTAATAAACTTCATAGTAACTATTTAAACAAATTTTCTTAAAGGTCTCGATCCTGCTGGTCCTCAATGGGGAGGCAACTCTCTTGCTCTAAACAACCGCGACAGTGTTTATGTTGAAGCTATCCACACAGACGGAGGGTTGTTAGGTATTTTCGATCCCATCGCTCATGCGGACTTCTACCCCAACGGTGGCAGAAACACGCAACCTGGTTGCTGGATCAGCACCTGCTCACACAGCCGAGCATACGAACTATTCGCTTCCAGCGTCCGAACCGATCACTTTATAGGAAGATGGTGCAACAACTTAGACGAAGCGAGAAATCAACGATGCGCAGGAGCCACCTTCAGAATGGGAAATCGTGACATGAACAAGCACGGGTATGCTTCCTTCTAATATAAATGTGGGAATAATTCGTACTTAACGTCAAAATGTAACAATAATGTATATACTTTTTATTTTCCTTACAGAACCGGCCTTTATGGATTAACTACTGGAGCAAACTGGCCTTTCTAAAGTTTCTGACTTGCTCAAATCTTCCTCAAACGGAGTCAGGAAGTTTGAAAATGTTCAAAGAAAATTAAAGCGCTCATTGAAGCAAATGCTCACTCAATTGTAATATATACTTGTATAATATCATTAAGATAAATTTTAATTATTAATTTTAATATATTAAAATAAAGTATTTTTAAAGCTTACAAGATTTTAGTTTTCACAAATATAGGTACTCTTATAGAAGAGTACAAAGGAGCCAAAGGTATAATATTAATTTCCAGCTTCTTAAACTAAATACAAATTTCCGATTGTATCTATTCCATACCTAAGTCAATAAAAACAACAAGTACAAAAAAACAATATATTATTGTATTGTTTTTGTGTAAATTTAAATTTAATTTTAACAAAATAAAATTCTGTAAATATAAAAATAAGAGATGCGTGATGAGTTTTTACGTCTTACCCTGTTTGGAAAAGCATAAGATTTTAAAAACATTAAAATGAAGTTACAGTTTTTTGGTTTAAGAGGAGGATTGAGAGGATTTGCCCTATTCAAATAGCAAAAGTGAGTTAGAAAGAATAGGAAATATTAGAACAACGAGTTAAATAATAATGAAAATGAAAAATGAAAATGAAAATGAAAATAATTTATTCACTTAAATCACCTTGTGATATTTATGAACGTCAAAACTAAAAATATAGATCAATACAGACATGTCGTTGCAGCCACACAATCTGCTTTGTCCAAAGCATTACGTTATTGCAAAAAAATATAAAATAATTTTGCCGTCTGTCTGTTTCAATCTATAAACGCCTGTTTCCAAAGGGTAAGGTGTATGAGAAGAATACAGGCAAATTAGACTTTAATGTAATTAATTTTTACTTTGTGTTTCACTTAATTACGTCGATAAAGATAGTGTTATAATTTTTCCTATTTGTTCCATCGTAGTGCCTTATATACTAACTAGGTATAGGTAAAGTTGTCAAAAGATTAGTAATCATCGGCTATTTCTTCTTCAGAGACGCTTCCTCGTGACTAAGGGTTTTGTTTATCAGTCAAGATTTGAACTAAAATCGTTTATGAATATTCCTGGTGCTAGGCAGCTCTGAAATGAGTTTAAAAGAAATATGTTCTTTTATTGAATTTCAATCTAGACTATTCTTGGCTTAAGCACCTTAACTCGACCTCCTCTTGCAGGACAGACCCGTGATACAGAACGTGACGTCCGGCATCATCCTCAGCACCAGGTCGCTGGTGCTGCAGAAGGTGACGCGGCAGGAGGCGGGGAGGTACTTCTGCAAGGCGACCAACGCCAGGGGAGAGACCTCCAGCGACGGAGTCCGTCTCAGGGTGCAATGTGAGTGACGTTTCTTTAAATTTCAATAAATACTGGGTTCATGTTTTGTACCGAATTCTGAATCGTTTATGTTATAAATATAACAATAATTATATTAAAATTTATTAAAAAAAAATGAAAGAACCACATTTTTACTAATTTTATTGCGACATTACAATAAATAATTTAAAAAATTAAAAAACCCGACTGCGTAAAAAGTCAGTTTTGATTATTGTTTTTTTATTTTCACAATATTGCGTCTTATGGTCGTCATTTAAGATTTTTATTAATTACAAAGTCTTTAGTGACATTCGCAGGACTAAGAGAAATTGATTGACGTATGAATCCTAAAAATCGGCCCAGGCGTTTAGTCTGTATAGTGCTTCAAAAGTACAAACATACATACATTCATAGACTGATGAACACATTACCCTCGTTTGAGGCGCGCAGTCGGGTAAAAAGGTTGGCAATCCTCTCCAGAGCTGATAAGCTTCGCGAGTGTTGATGGTCGGCGATGATAATTTTCCATCACGTGGTTCGCTGGCTTGTCCTCAATGTTATAAAAGATTTATTATACTGGAAAATCGCTAACTTGTTTTGTTGTTATTATATAAACCTACTAGCTGTGTCCCGCGGTTTTACCCGCGTAATTCCCGTTCTCGGGGCAATACCGGGATGTAAGCTATTCTATCTTTTAAGTTGGATCAAACTGCATATGGTGTGCTTTAGGTTTGTGGTTCAAGAGTCCATTGAGGACAAACATTATGACACTAGATGTATATGTCGCAGGCGGATTGTATAATCCGCTGTATTACATTACGGCTAGCCGTTTTACAAAACAGGGCCGTTTTGCAAAGCGGCGGTTCAACGTTGAGCTATATATATATATATATATATTTATGAAAATTATTTTGTAGGGCTTTGAGAGATTTTTAACATATTATTATACGACTACGCTAGATGCTACTATGTGTAAAATAATAATTGAATAAACCTTTTTATAATATTATATGAGCCTTACAAACAGAAAACTTAGTATTATAATTTGTGTAAATAAACGGAATATTTTATTTACTAACAAGTAAAGCTAAGGAAAGGGTACAAGGGTAAGGTCGAATATTTCTTATGCGAATACACTTAATATAAACGTACGAAGTTCGTTGACCCTTTTATTTTTCAAGTATTTTTAAAAGTTTTTATTGTTAAGTAACCTGTGCCTTTACAATATTTAAGACTATCTGTGTACAATTCATTTAATCAAATACATATTTTAGGTCAAAACATCTAAACAATAAACACCGTACAATCGGATCAAAATCATGTTTGTAATTTATATATTCAACCGACTTCAAAAAAAGGAGGAGGTACTCTATTCGACCCGTATGTTTTTCGGCGTATACCTAGGTACCTCAAGGGTCCCATTTAAATTCAATATTAAAAAAAATCCCCAAGGGTGGAAAATTGGGGATGAACTTTTTTATACGCAATATCTCCGCCGATTATAAACTAATTTGAACGTTTATTATTATGTTGAATAGGTATTATCATGAAGTTGGTTTTTTTAAGTTAATTATTGTAGATGTATTACCTTCAAATCTTTCAGTTTAACATAACAATATGTAAGATAAAATATGTAATAATAAATAAAGAAAAAGTCAGTGGTGTTCTTCACATTTCACTGTCCCTAATAAACCTATCACGATTGTAAACCAGCCCTCTTTACATATGAAATTACAGCTGTGGATTTTCTGCTCTTATCTCGATACCATTATACCACCAATACAACATGCAAAGGAAATTCTACACTGTAATTTTCTTTGTATTTTATTTATGAACTAACTTTACAGTTTATAGTTATACCTTAACAATGGCGTCTGTATCTCACGGTATTTTTAATTAAATATGTTAATTCTTTTTAGTAAAAGTGTTGGTAAAATTATTTTCAAATAATGCACAAAATAATTACGGTCATTAAAACATATAAATTCCTTCTGGTTTTGAAATGTATGTAATAAAACTATTTTTATTTATAATTTTTGCATTATCTACGGAAAAATCTATGGAAAAATAAAAAATATCTATGGAAAAATCCGTTTCATAATAGGTACAACTGTATTATGGAAAATTACTGAACCGTAAAGTAGCCTAAACAAACCTATTAGATAAGCTGTTATTTGTAAACATTATCAAATGTTTTCTTTTCCCGTTCAACGTTTCTAACTCTTCACTAAATGAGAATAGATCAAGCGTTGCGTATCGGAGGACGGCTAGCAAGACGCGTGCTTCCCGCAACCTCACGATATTTACATAACCTCTTACGGATATGTGTAACAATAAAATGTCACAGGGTATAAATTACGACGTAATAAATAGCGATGTGTCTGCGTATTCAAATGATTGCGGTCGGATCGACGGGAGGGTTCCTTCCGCTCGCCCGTAATTGCTGAGGAAGGCGCTGCAGCAGTAAATCATCGAAATTATTGCCTAATATTACTCCGATTGTCCGGGAACTAGCAATCTGTTGTTCTGCGGCCAAACTTAATTCATAGAGCTTTGTTTTAGTTCGCCCGACCGGAATAAATTTCCTTTCAAATCCCGTTTTGTGTCATGTTGTGGGTGCAGGTAATGTTCGTTTAATGCCCCCGTATGGGCTCCCGCGCTAAATGGATATTAAATACGTACACGGGCCGTATAAAAATGCGCCGGCTTTTAACTTTACGATCGCTTTTTATATACTTCGTGTTCGTGTTTTTATTACTTTCGATTATTGGTATTCATTGTTATTCGGGCGAATATCAATAAATGTTGTGCGTTTTTGTTTATGTCACTTTGTTTTTGTTGAAAATTCGAATTGAAAATTTACTTCAAAATGTATGTACGCTTAAATCGCAGTACTAAGGTATAATAATTGGTTTATAATTTTGCATAATACGAGAATAATTTAAAAATAAAACATTCATTTTAATGTTACTCCTATTATTCTAGATATCTGATGATAATAGAACTGACCCATTTAGTTATAATATGGTTGAGATACGTCACTTAAACCTTGAGCTCATATTTTTTTTGCTTTTATACATTGTTTTCTATTTCAAATAGTAATAAGGCGGTGAAAATATTAAAAAAGTATTGATATGTTACGCGTATGGTAGTAATGTAGTATTACTACTTACACTGGACAGATTTCGCCTGTATGTCCACGATAAAATCATAAACTATTGCTCTAATTCTCATCTGAATTTTTTTTATTGGAACGAAGTTCCTTATAATATTCTACAAATTATGGAGCATTTTTAAGGAAGGTGTAGTATTATTACATATATATTACATACCCGCAGCCGGGTCGGGTCGCTAGTAAATAATAGTTTAGAACACATTCGGTTAGCAAACCACAATTTAAACAGCCCCAGACTGAATATTGAAACAAAACCCACATTTTCGTAATTAACTGTGTATCGAAACGCGAAGAGGCTTTCAATGTATTACTAATGCATACGTTTGGGTTTAGGTAATTAACAATATTTAAGTAAAATCGTTATATTTACATTTTAATTTTTTAACCAACCTTAACTTTAATTCTTTATATTCTCGGATGCAACTTCGTTGCTTATGAACGAATTAACTGAATTTGAAATTGATGATATTAAAATTGTTGAAGTCAAGTTTTTTAAAAATATTCTTATGAAGTTGTGGAGGCTTAATTAATGGTACCACCTGCGCCTAAATGAATTCGATAGTAATTAGGTGTGTTTTTAATTCGGATTTGAATTTAAAGTGTGTTTATTGGGTAATAAAACAACGGTTTTATATACCCAATAAACACACTTTAAATTTTTATTTATTAAATATCAAAGATAAATAACGATTTATCTTTGATATTTAATAAAGAAAAACTTTGATAACAATCAAAAGTATTTTTATCGAAGATATAGATTTGGATAAATCGTATATATTTCTGCTTCCAAATATTGTTAATATATTACAACTCATATAAAATAACGTTCATTTTGTCAGCATTAAAATTATTTCCTCCTTCAAAAAGGTAACTCGAACCATATAGAAACTCCCAAAGTTAAGAGGAAAATTAAGATATTTAGAAAGAAAATGTAAAGCTAAAACTTCGCTATAATCCCAATAGAGTGTTTGAATTTGAGTTTGTTTTGTGCATATTTTACGAGTGATAAGGAAAAGATTGAAAATTTGTTTGCTAAAAGATCCACTTTCTGATAACTTCTTTGTTCTGATTGTCCCCGACCAATTACACTGTTCTACAAATTTTGACTTTAAAAAAGTATTCTTCGACCAATGTAGTTTTTTTTATTTATCTTCACGTGCTGAATACGAAAACAATAATTATTTATATAAATTAGTTTCCATTTATTAGAAATAGAAAAATTCAAAATTATGCAAAAATATCAAAAAAATTGCTGTTATTCTATTCATTAGCAGAATTTGGACGACATTTTTTTTGTAGTTCTCTTACATTATACTTCTAGAACATCCCGGTAAATAGTCCAGCAAAAATACGCCAAAATTGAAACGTTACACTTGTCCTGATATAGTTTTTCCATGTTTGCGATGTCCTGATGAAAACGGTCCCCATGTTCATCGCTTAAAGCCCCACAATTATTCGGAAAGAAGTCCAAATAAGAATGTAAATAGTGTATTTTCAAGGACATATTACAACCTAGTTTTTGGTAGGAAGATAACATACTTTCGACAAGCTCAGCATAGTTATCATATCTTTTATTTCCCAAGAAGTTTCTTGCTAGTTGCCACAAGGCGAAAATCGTTCCAGGCTTGTTTCTCTTCTGACATTGAGGAATTAGGTGGTGAAAATTAATAACAACAAAGATGAAATCACATTCATCGTTGTTGATGTAAATTTTAGGAGGTTTGGGAATTGGGTGTAGACCGCCGTTTGGCACTGCGCCGTCAGCGACTATCCAATGGTATATTTGGATATATGGCATGGCTATGGCACTTTTCTTTTTTTTAGAAACACTTTCACCATTTCTGAATACTTGGGTTGTCAGGCAGAAATAACAATCAGTTGATTCCCGCCATTGCATTGGCACTGCGAAACGAAATGATGTTTTTTTACCACTCAGCCAATTTCTCATACCTATAGCACGTGAATTGCAGCAGAAATGTGGAACTCAACTTATGTCCTGTTGTTATATGTCTTTGTTAAAGTTGTAAGAATAGTAATTTTTATCATGGGCGATATAGAACACCTTTGTTTACTTAATATCACCTCTCCACAAATACAACGAAAATTGTCGGGATTATTTACACATTTCCGAGTTATTATGTTACAAAATAATTTTTAATTTCACCTTTTTTTCTCTTTTAGCACATTTATTATTCAGTTATTCAGAACAGAGCACTAAAGTATGATATTTTTAACATTTGACGCCAACTAACAAAGTTAATATGAACGCACACAGGTAGAGTCATCAAATTTAGTAGTTATGAGGTATCTTGAAAACTTAAACTAATAAATTACTTTTACTTATCAAATCGTATTTAGCACGTATAGACAAGCAGAAATTAGTTAAAATTATTTCGGATACTTTTTCATTGTAGACTAGTGTTATTTGTTTTGATGTTTATCGCCAGTATCGTTCAACGTGAAAATATTCAACTTAAAACTCTACTAAGTAAAAAAATATTAACGTGGAAACACATCACAAATCATTGTGTAAGTCGTCGATACCATGTTCACGTACGTATTATAGGGAGGGTACATTTAATTTGTTATTTTATTATTTAGGAGAGTTAAAACACATTTACTCGCATGAAATTAAAGTTACTCTTAGTTTTACACGTCGATCACGCTTACTTAACGATCCAACAAAAATCATGAAATACTATTAGTAAATGTAAATCAATAAGTCTATTTATAGCACCTATAACAGTCGGACTTAATGTATGTATATAGCCTTATATAAAGTTTCAAAGGCATAATATAAGGGTTGTTCCAGACGCGCCGGTGTGCGGGTCGTCGTCGCCGGCGGTGGTGGGCGCGGCGCTGGACGAGGCGCTGCGCGTGCGCTGCGCCGTGAGCGCCGACCCCGCTGACGTCACCTTCCTGTGGCAGTTCAACAACAGCGGCGAGAGCTTCAACGTGTCCCCGGCTAGATATGGTAATACGATTAATCTTCCTTTACGGTTTGTTCTATATTGAATGTTTTTTTTATCTTGAGATTTAATAAATATTAAGACTTATACTATTACTAAGACTGATCATTAACGTCCAAATGTGTGCGCGTATTTGTATGAGAGGCGGTTTTATACTTTTAAACCGACTTCAAAAAAGGAGGAGGTTCTCAATTCGTCTGTATGTAAAATATTTTTTTATGTATGTTCACCGATAACTTCGTCGTTTGTGAACCGATTTTGATGATTCTTTTTTTGTTTAAATAATACGTCTAATGTTAATTGAAAAGGAACTGTTATTTCTTAAGGTGCTCCTCCTATTTGCGGAAGCCGATCCACATATTTCATGCGATCCTTCGCCAGACGGAATATTTTAAAACTCGCAATTTCAGTCTACTCGACTAGAATTAAAGGAAAAAACCTGTTTTTTTAAAGAAAAATGGAAGCGCTCGTTTACAACTCGCCGTGGTGAACTCACCGTTAAGTGAATTTGTGTTCTAAGATGTAGCACGCGTATATCTACTTAGTACTAGAACTAAAACATTATCTCCACCAGGTATACTGAACGGCAGCACGAGTGAGCTGCGCTACACGCCAGCCAGCGAGCGCGACTACGGCGCGCTGTCGTGCCGCGCTTCTAATAGCGTGGGCCGACAGCTGCAGCCCTGCGTCTTCCAGATTGTTCCCGCTGGTATGCTTTTGTAATATCTTCTATGTTACGCTTCTGGTATAGTGATATTTGTCACGTTAGTTGCGACGTTTTGTCTTAGCTGGTGGAAGAAAGAAAAGAAGATAGAAGCGGAGACAGTGTCTGCTTTATAGACCTCTTCTTTGTTTCTTCGCTCCTGATATAGCGGTACTGTTCACGTTAGGTGCGACATATCGTCTTAGCTGGTGGAAGAGAGAAGAGAAGACAGAAGCAGACACGTTCTATCACACAATCTTCATATTGACAAGAAATAAACTTGTTTTATAGAATATATACGTTTAAACAACAAATAAGACGATTTACAATTAAACACTAGTCCGCGATCGTTTTAAATGCGTATGGATAGTTTTATCTTTCTGTTAATGTATATGTTTTCTGAATATCTTCGGAAAAGAAAGGTTCTCTCAGATTTGATTTCTGCATTACATTGAAAAACCTTAAAACTTACAGTGCTTTACGGGTTACTGAAGTTGAGATAACATATAATTCGGATATATTGATTTCATGTTTAAAAGTAAACAAAGCAGCAATTTTTCTCCCAGCACGACCAGCACCTCCAAGGAACTGCACCATATCCACTGGCAATGACTCCTCCTGGTTAGAGGAGTCCCATGAAGAACTGTCTGACTTCTTCGCGGTCCGCTGCGTCATGGGCTACGATGGTGGTCTACCTCAACTCCTAATCTTGGAAGCTTTGGATGTTAGCACCGGGGTCATCCGGTTCAACGTAACGGCTAATGAAACTAGTATGTTGGTTAAATTTTCCAGTATAGTACGCGTCACGAATCTTTAGCGCTGAACGAAACCTGCGCAGAAGTCAAAAATAAGGTATCGATGTGTTGGCGCGGCGCGCGGGGCGCGTGATCGTCGGGTGCGCGAGCGTTGATTGGTTGTCCCAGTCGTGTTGTCTTTCTCGCACCAATACGTCAATTACGAGCGCGATTCTACCGACGCGCAGCTATTCTCGTCAATCGCTAAACATAAATGACGCGTACTATACATATACTCACAGTTGTGTGACCCCATCCCGTTGCAATGGCTGTTGTACCTTCCTCAACCTCAGTACCATCCAATTCAATAGCTTTTACTTTGTCACCAAAAGCTATTTCCTTAGAAACTTTGATGAGAACCAAATTGTCGTCCAATGTTTTATTTGTGTGAAATAAAAATGAGTCTACGTCATACTTCTGTCCACCAGTTGTCAATTTATTTGATCCTACTACAATTTGAAACCTTTTGGCATCACGGTAGTACCTGAAAAATAAGGAAGCAATGATATATTTCTCGAGAATTGTTAAACTAGGTCTGTGGTTAACAGCGTAGTGGTGTTTCCCGTGTCGGTACTGCGATAAAAAAGTCCGCTATATCACGGAAATGGCAATACTTATGGAAAAAAGTGTAGATACATTTTTTGTAGAAAATCGGATGATCTACAATTTATGTTTGATCTATGTTTTCTGTAAAACTCACCGTTTAGCTGGAAAACGCGAAAAACTATTCCTTGCAAACATTCACCTCGTGTAAGGGCTAGGATTGTATAAACGACCGTGTTATAATATATATCGGAGCAAATGGACGAAAAGAATAATCAAGATAGTAAAAACTATTGCAATATTAGTTAATTAGTCGAACCTTCTTGCTTTATTACAATGTTTAAATTCAAACTTAAAAGAATTGTGTGGCATTTGTCAGTTGCTATAAAAAACGTCAGCATTGTGAAAATGATGATATTAGTTAATTTATATTCGAGCTCAATATACGCCGTTCTTATGATACTCTGAAGTTTTACTAATTAAGAACCTAAGAAAGAGCCACCATGAAGCAAACAATCATCACCTCAGCATCACTTACAACTACTACGACGTCACTCTCTGCGACATAATATATGTTTAGTAAGTATAATCTATGCGAGCGAATTCGTCGGGGCGGGTCGCTAATAAATGTTTTTTTTATATAATATGAAGAGGGGAGACGAGCTGGACGCACTCCTGATGGTAAGAGTAACGCCAGCACATAGCCAATGTAGTGCTACCCGGAACTTTGCTATAAAGCCCAACTCCGGGTGCACTACACCGACGCTCCCCACTTTGAGTCATCAGATGTTAAGACTCAGTAGCCCAGTAATTTCGCTGGCTACCGTGCCGTTCAAACCGGAGCACAGTGACATTTTCATATCACTGTTCAGGCGGTAGAATGTCTGGCACTGTGGGGGTACCCACCCAGTCAGTTAAAAAATATGTAAAAAGTTGTATTACATGCATTCTACCGATGTTAATATCCATTTGTTGGTGATAAATGTTGGTGAAAGTTGTAACTGTAGCAAGGAATTTAAAGAGTTTCGTAAAGATATAACAGAATTACTGCAAAAATTCACCGATACTCAGGAATCTACAATGAAATTTATGCGTGAAAGTATAGCTGAGATGAAGA
>DWAJ01002754.1:0-16544 GCA_018238005.1 Eurema mandarina
TATTTACGCTACGGATAAATTGGAGTCGTTTGAGGCAACCACGACACTTGTTATCTTATCTTTCACACTAAATTACTACATTAGGAATGACCTTGATAATAATCGCACGTGTTTTTAACTGTAGGCCGTGAAAATCAACGTGTTTCAACATTTTCTTATATGTACTAACGTATTTAAAACGTTACCTAACATCGGAGGCAAACGACCAGGCGAACCATCTGACGGTAAGTGGTCATCCCCCATCGTAGACATTCGCGGAGCTTGACAACTCTGGAGTGAGTTGCCTGCTTTTTACAAAGATGTACGCTCTTTTCTTGAAGCACCCTAACTTGTAATGCATGGAAAATTCCGTGTAAATCGAAACTTCTCATGACATCTTTCAAAACTATAGCAAAACTTGTATGCTACGTCAGGATATTGGAAGACTTTTTAGATCTTAATTAGTATAAATTTGAATGGACAAAGCTTTTTTAAATTGAATTATAACCCACGTTTGTTAGGTACCTCTGTAGTGGATAAACATACAAAGTATCCCCGCCCAGATGCACCTGACGCGTGGAACACGATAGAGTTTCTATCTGTGCAATACAACCTATAGTCTTTCACGATTTTCCCAAAACAAAACGCAAGTAGGTACATACCCTTTCAATATGCGGCGGAGGCGCGTCCACATCTGTGTAGATGCATAACGTGGACTTCCTGGACAGCGAGTCGCTAGCCAGGCTACTGGAGCTGGACCCCGTTGAGAACTTCATGATGCTGGCTTGTATTTATCAGGTAACATCCAACAGAGCGCGTAGCCGGCACATCCCACGTGGTTGGATCAAAACTATTCGTTTTGATGGTACGCCTGCGTAAGTGACAGCTCAAATTTTTCTGACTGAGCACCTTCAATGCCGTAAGCCTGAAACAATATCGAGATATTATTTTAAAAGTAGTTAAAAAAGGGCGTACGTGGACAGAGTAGGACAATTTTTCAAATTAAGTATATCGCAAGGATGAGAAGAGCAGTAAATAATGTTTTTAAAATTTGCATCTATTATTTATTAGATTATTTTGAATAGATTGAACAAAGAGTCATTGCAAGTACCTATTTAACTAAACGAATTTGCAAAGGCGTGAAGTGTGGAAACACGACAAGGGTATATCAATTAAGATAACACTATCTGATTTGTGATAGGCGGATCAATTCCATTAGTTCGATCGATACGATCGGTCCCGTTCGTTGCAAGAGCTATTATGCATTGTTTATTTAAAGTAGAGTAAGGTCTATTAATTGGTAGATATTTTGATTCGTACAATGTTATTTCTCAACTTGTATTGCAATCTATTCTTAAAGTACAGACTAGATTGGTCTTATACCTGTTGTAACATCATCTTATATTTTATCGTTCTCATCTGCCCTATTCGTGTTTGAAGTCATAAGGTATACGTTGTGTGAGCTATCAAAACCGCGGTGGTCGTATTAAACAGTACTTTACCGTAAACATCAGTTTCGTATTACCAACTGGATTTAAGGTATTATGACCCACGTTCGCTATGAGTCATTGTATATGGAGCGTGTTGATCCAACTTGAGCCTTAATGTTTGCGCAATAAGGAAATGTGATTTGATGTAATTGCTCTCAGGCTTGCAGCGATCCGATAACAACAGTTATGCAATTGATATAAAGCTCAGTGCAGCGATGGAACAACCACTTGACTGAGTATTCACCAACCGTAAAGTTTTTAACAGGAACATATTATTTACTGCAACATTTTCTCATTAGACCATCTGTATCACTTGCAGGGATGGATATCAAACTTTATATGTACAGTTATACTAAAGAATTAAAGCAAGTGCAAATATTAAGTAAATAGCTTCATAAATAGAGGCCGAATAAAATTTTCCTTAGAGTAACTAGAAACTTAGCTAAACACGCAAAGGGATGTCCTTGTAAACGAAAGGCTCGGAATAGCATGAGAAAACAACAGTTGCGACAGGCTATTAAAAAGCTATATATAAGACCTATGTCTGTAAAAGAAAGGCTGAGTAGTGTTTAATTTTGTTTTCATTTCATATTTTATCCGCCAACTCAACTTAGCAATATAAAGTTTTAAACAAAACATTACCTGCTAGTTCTTTGTTGTTTAATCTGCACAACAATAATAAACCTATAACGACTGACACACCGTTAAGCAAACGATGTTCACCATTATCGTCACTTATATAAACCAGCGGTCCCAGAACACCGCCCTGTCAAAACCGTGTAATGCAACTGACGTTTCCTGTTGCTCACTTGCATATATGATACATCCCACTTTTCTTTCAGGAAAAACTGCATCACGCGATAGTTGTATTGAATCTATGATTAGTGATTAGCAAACGGAGACAGAGGAAATGATCGTTTGCGTGGTGCGTGAAACACTGACCGACTGTCCGGTGCGTTTTTATTAGTGCGGTTACGTGAACAGGATATTAATTTACTTTCATATTTACTAAATATACATTTGACAAAGGACAGCTCTATACTATTTAATACATTCCGTCTATAATGTTACAGGAAATATCAATCATATGATACTCATAATTAGATTAGCAATTTCTAAACGTATGTATTCGTTGGGATGGAGTGATAAGTCTACTTTGCTAAAGTTATTTATCAAGTTGCTTGGATTTCTTTAAGACGAAGATTTATGATTATTTTTGAGGGTGTTCATCTTAGCGCGACCGTCTAAGCATGTCAAAGACCGGATCCAATCAGTTGGAACAGCACGCATCGAAATAAATGGTTGTACGACACGCAAAACACAAATTGCTATAACGGTTCACTATCAACCGAAAACTATGATAACGAAACTACAAGTAACACAGCATCGTCGTGATCTCTGATGCTTGAAGCACATTCAACTTCAAGACAAGATGGTTTCAAAATAATGTTGGCTATTTCATTAATAATAAATTCATTGAGTAGTTATATACCTGTCATTATTAGGTAATGTATTTCAAATTATCAATTTCTACGTTAACAAACTAATTAGGTATATGACCGTGAAGTAAACCATTATTAATTAATCGTTTTAGAATTACACAGTAACAAAGAACTCAACGAGACAGTGGATGCAACTTAAGTGTCACCTGGAGATTACAAAACAATCACGCCATCGTCCGTTGTTTTTTTTTCTTCTACAAAGAATTTAAGATGACACTTTGATATTTCAACGACTCATTTACGTCAGTGAATGTAAGGCCATTCCACATGAAAAATAAAACCACGTTTATAGCGATAAGGACTTCGTAAGCCTTAATATTGGTGGTCATAAAAGTGCGTTATATAAAAGCAACAATCGCACTCGTTTTAAATAAACAGGCTCGTAAAATATAAGCAATTAACATACCTCCGAATTTCGTGATCGTTACTTCACTGCAAAAAGAAAAGTTACAATACCACTTAATGGAATTGCAATTGGAAAATTGTCCATATTAACTTAGCCCATATTTGGTAATAACGAGCTTTGTTGGACAAAGAGAAATTATATATTTTTTTAAATAATCCAAATTTTATTTTTATCCAGCATTTTTTCTTGAACTACGTTGTTCACTGCTTAAAGTTCATTGACCAGCATCTGAGGTCAGGTGTCTGTTTGAAAAAAAAAATTGCGGTAGTATCTAATTTTCGATCGTAAACATTAATCGGTTCAATCAAACCTGTTAACAATAATTACGACAGCGGAAGGAACATAAAATAATATCAAGCTAAGTAGGTATCCTGCAAGTCTATTTGATATCTGCTTCATAAAAATGAATCCATCACTTAAAATTAAGACAAAATTTTAATAATGAAATTAACACAGCTTAGAACAGAAGAATTATGCACGTAGTTGCCCAGACACGATTTCATTGAGAACATGTACATTAGCACATTACATTACAAAATATTAGCTAAAGTTTTGCGTATTTCTGCACAACTATCAAACATTGTAATCTCCACCGGTGAGGTAGTTCGTTATTGTGACAGGTACGTTTTTACGATTTATTCAAGGGTTGTTTAAGAACCACGCCACGTAGGTGGTCGGATCTTTAAATAGCCACCCGGACATAAAAACTGCCTACTGCTAGACATAACAGGTTATTATGCTGATTTATAACAACGAAAATGTTTCAACTTGGTCCCATTATAGCCCAAGACTATTAGATATAAGATATCCTTGTCTACCTTGACTAAATTGTAACATGTATTGTTAAATTGCTCGTGCATTACAAAATTCCTTAGAAATAGGTCACACTTGACTTATGGTCTAGAAAGGTCAGGCATACGTCGGATTCATTCGAGCCTAACGAAACGGTCTGTTATAGACTTTATTGTTTGCAAATAAATGTCAAATTTAATGTTCAGGAGCAACACGTACATAAAATTATATTGGTATATCACCCTTGACGGCGTCAAATGTGGCATTTGTTGTCAAATTTATCATTATTGTTGGTCTGCCTTGAGACGTTAGGTCTAGTCACGACATGACATTAAGAATTCCGAAGTTATGCTACATTAATTTGTAGATCGGTTACGCGATGTTTTTGTCAGTTTAAAAACTTTAAATATAATAAACTTTACATATAATTGTAACATCTCGTTCGTTGGTTTCAGATTCCATAACATTGAAATAGTTTTTAATGTTGCCCAATTTCAAGATTACTTTAATATTATTTCAGCAGACTTTTTTTCCATTATTTACCAAAAATCCAATAACATAACCATCCTCTTTGTAATTTACCAATTTTTAAAGGACAACAGCAGAACTTATTACATCGGCCAATATAATCGCAACTATACTGTTCTATAAATTGATTGAGAGAAGCTCTTCAACTCATTCACGCTTGATTGGACTTTTAAGAGGCCTTTATTCTGGTTACAGATATTTCCGATTTGGATCTAGTTTGATCTCTTTGTTGGCTTCAGATTATGTTAAATACCAAAGTCCTTGGCCCGCCTACATCGCAACTGTATCTTTAATCCAATTTATTTACCTGAGACATCGCATGCCTTTGTCAGCAGTAATCCTTTCCATTTTTTTCATAATAGATACACAATGACCAACATAAAATGTTTTGATATTTTCATGTCAATAGCTACAGAATATAGATATAATGTATTAAGTCCAATACACGTTGTTATCGAAACATTATTGCGATTTCAATTACCTCTATAAGTAAATGTGGATCAAACGAACATTTCCATCGACTTTTTTCAACAACATGGACAGGTTATTTAACTACAATTCACTTTACAACATACACTATCTACTTAGAAATTCGGTGGAAAATTTCAACAACTTGACAATGACTTAGACACGAATAGTTTAATTAAAAACAAAATTGAGCAACACTTAAATTTTGCATCTAAATAAATATTTGATTAAATCGTGACGCAATACGAAAACGCTTATGACAATATTGTCCAGTGTTATCGACCGAATCTTTTATCAAAATCGTTTCTTAATAGCGAATATTTAATTAAGTTCTTGTGAAATGTTGTCCAATCGAGTCATATTAATAATTAACGAATATTAACATTAAATAAAAGCGACAGTAGAAAGTTTAAAGTCGCACTTAATTAAGTAGTGCTTATCCGTAGTCATATTGAAATAATAAGAAAGTTATATGCGTAATTATGTAGGTATTTTTTCTGTCGTTCGATTGTTGGATCGCACGGTTTGCGAATTTAAGCAAAAATGATAAATATTTGTCATCTACACTATTATTTTAAAGGCGAAAGTTTATGAATGTGTATATTTGTTACTTCTTCGCGTCTAAACGGCTGGAGCGATTTTAATTACATTTGGTATGGAGTCAGCTGGCCTGAATTAGCACATAGGTTACACTGCGGGACATTTATTTTTCCTAATATACTGCGGGTAAAACCTCATGGCACAGTTAGTTATTAAATAATCCTGATTCAACGTGGTGTCTATGAACGTGTTTTTTTCTCTTTCGTGACTTAAATTCAATGTTTTGAGTTTTTCAACTTGTAATTTGTTTATATATTCAAAGAAAAATCGCTTAAACTGTCATCCATTTGGATTCCTATCTATTTTTCCTATAGGTATGTATTTCAACCACAGTGTTACCACTTATAACCTAAGCGCACGGCCGATGTTGCCATAAGCGCTGGCCTCTTTTCCTATATGGACATCCGGTTCCTATGCAAGGGTAATGGGTTCATTACTGTTAAGGAACTAGGAACAATACCTCGAATTGTCTAGGAACTGTTAGTATAAATGTTTGGAGAATTTAGTTTTAATTGGACTCCATTTACATTATTTTAGTCTTACAATTACATGATAAAACAAATCAATCAACAGATAAAAATACTGAAATGCCATTTAATTTATTTCGGGGGTAATCTGGGATATATAAGTTTTAATTTAAATCACATTTTTTTCAAATTATTTTTTTTTTTATTTTTTTTTAAATTTCTACTCGAAAAATAAGAATAGTAAAATTGGACCTAAGGTGGTGAAACCGTTACCCATTATATTGTTATACTTGCCGCGTTCTGCGGTTTCACCCGCGTATTTCTCGCCACAGGGCAATATAGAGGCAAAAAGAATCCTCTCTTTAATCTAATCAGAGTCTAATCTTTCCCTTTTGCATGTAAGAGCAACAAACACTTACATTTAAGTGTGTGTGTGTGTGATATGCCACTCACTTCCATGTTTATCAATATCAGTATGATAGAATTCGTATGCACACAATTTCTCGAGACACTATTAAACTAATAAACGTGCACCCAATTTCATTATCAACAGTTAACGATAAAATGAAAGACGCCATTCAAGTTGGCAATGAAATTCGTTAAGCAAGTGTGAAATATTGAGAAATCTCTCTCGAACTTTCTCGGTACAATTAATAAATTCATAAAACCGGTCCGCGAATAACGGAATACGTTTCGTAAACCATCCATATCTATTTGACTTTTCATTTTAAATCCATACATTATTTGAAGCGATACATACATTAATATGTTAAATAAATCACGCGATATAAAATTATTCGTCTTTTTAAACTAATATTGTAAAGATAAGTTGATGAATTAAGTATCGTTTTCGTTTACATCTATTTAACAATATATTTTATTAGATGAGCTGTTGCTCGCGACTTCGTCCCCGTTGATTTGTTTTTCCATTATTTCTTCGTTCCTGTTAGTCGCAGAGTGATGTTATGTAGCCTAAAGCTTTCCTCGATAAAATGTCTATTCAATAAAAAAAAATTTTTTCAATTCGAACCAGTAGTTCCTGAGATTAGCGCGTTCAAACAAACAAACAAACAAACAAAGAAACAAACAAACTCTTCAGCTTTATATATTAGTATATAGACTAGCGACCCGGCCCGGCTTCGCTCAAATTATTATGTACCTATGTTTAATACATTTTATTTATATAAACCTTCGTCTTGAATCACTCTATCGAAAAAATACCGCATGAGAATCTGTTACGTAGTTTTAAACATTTAAGAATAGATAGGGATATAGAGACTTATGGGACTTTGTTTTTTTTTATTTAGTCGTAGTGTTGTAGTGATAAAAAGCTTTATCATTTGTATCATCACTAATTAGTCCTACCAAGTCGCATTCTACTACACCGGACTCTTATCTATACTAATATTATAATTTATAAAGTTTGTGTGTTTGTTAAAATTGTCAGGGGTAATCTCGGGATCTACTGAACCGATTTTAAAAATTCCTTCACCAATAAAAAGCCACATTATTGCTGAGTGTCATAGGCAATATAAAAAACCGAAAAGAATAATTAAAATTATGCCCAACAAAGTGGGCACGGGCCAGCTAGTTTGTGTATAAAGTTAGTAAATGACTTTCTTTGAACTTCAACCATTAAATAAAAAGGAATCATCGAAAAAATCCACACATCGCTTGTAACTGACAAATAATACATACTCTTAATCTAAAGCGAAATATTTTGAAGATAACAATAAAAAATAAACATATAACAACCCCAACGCTTCCCATTTCATTCTAACGACACGATGTTCTAACCAAAAAAACTGGCATGTTCTTTTTCCTATCAAGTCTAGGAATATAGACCCTAACCACTTATACATACAGTTGGTTTCAGCTCCCCAGGTGGTATGAAAAGTGCAAGTTCAGAACCAGTCCCGAGGGTCCTACCTGTGTGTATGTACTGCTTAGCGCATTCCAGGCATTTTTGTGTTTCGCTTGTACATTCAATAATCAATAATGAAATGAAATTGCAATGTCGAGGCAAGAAAAGCAGTTAGATAACGTATTTATAGTCCGTCTTTAAATTAAGATAGTTTATAAAACAATGATAAGAATACGTTTGGATAACATTTCTTACCAACTATCCTGATACGACTTTCTGTTCGCTGTCGCTATCCTAAATTTGAAAGAGTGACTGTCATCTTGATCTATAACTGCAGCACCAAGAGTCTAATCTCATCTAATCTTACGTTGGAGAGAGGGGGGGTCTCGGCAAATATCACGCAATTTTTTTACTAAGTGAAACAAAAAAAAATTATACTATTTTGGTCTATTTAATCCAGATTGTACATGCTAAAGATTTAATCTTAATCATAATCGTCGTAACTAGTCGTAAATAAAAGCACGATGCAAATTTGTTTTTTTTTTTTTTTACAATAACAATCCAACGCGTTTACGTAAAAAACTCACATTTTGAAAAATCTCACTTGAGATTCGGGGATGGGGGAGGGGGTTGAATAAAATCTCACGGCATCTCACCAGGGGGGAGGGAGGGGCAGAAAATTAAAAAAAACACCTCACGTAATTTATGGACGCCCCCTAAGGCTCTCAAGGCTTCATCTAACTTCCATCGCCTTTCACAACCAATCTATTTCCAAAACAAACCTAGTTAAGTTCCTGGTACTCCAGCTCAACACCAACTCTTACGTAAAACCAGGCATACTAAACCCCGCATTTTCTTGCAAATTTACATAACAGACGCATAAAATAAACCATACGATCGATTTAGATAAACCGAAATCAGAACTAGAATGCACTTGTTATGTTGTATTGACAATAACTTGCGCAATCGATGTATTTGTTTAAACATTACTTGCATAATAACTGGTTCGAACTACACCCACTTTCAAGTTTCCTGTTTGGTTCCGGATACCTTAAAACCAATTTGACGCCATCGAATTTGTCCGGTTAGATACAATTGTTACGCGCGTATTTGTGCTGAGAAATTGCCTTCGTGAAATCAGGTTAAAAGACAGACGACTCATTTTTCTTAGCTCAACTAAATGTATCGACTTGACAGGGCTTCTTTAGTTTTATACCCATTTTGTTAAGAGTGGTTGAAGTGATTTAGATGTAAAGTTCGAAGTTAGAATATAGCTAAATAAAAATAAATAAAAAATATCAAATAGTGACGTCACTTACTTTTTTTGTAGCAAAATTAAGTACACGTACTTCTAAGCCTTAATTATAACCTTTTTTTAAGGTCGTTTAACAATTAATAATTGATTTTATTCAAACTAATAGTTATTTTATGACGGCTGGCATGAAGTACCTTTACTATGATCTTAACTTTTCATTTCTACAGATTCTAAAACTTTTATTTAACTCATATCATATCCTCCATTAACATAAAACCGATAAAAAATAAATACGTCCTTCTAACGATTATTCTTAGTAGTTTTCATACACTTATCACACGTTACAGCGATAAGCACAGTAATTATCGTTTAACGATTCTGAGGTGCAATATTAAAACATTATTCAACACCCATATCGGTATCAGCTGACTAAGAAATGCCAGCGTAGCAAGGTCAGAGTGCCTTTGTAATGTCTGTTTGCAAATGTTTAATACAGATACGAAAAAATCATAATTTTTGATGACGCTATGGTGTCCAATGAAATTCTTTTTATTATTACAAAGGCGATAGGACGTTTTTGCATATTTTTTTGATGTTTTTTTAATCTGTCTCGGATTTTTTTTTGATGAATTTGGCTGAAGTTTAGAACACATACTCGGATATATTGCAACGGAAATAGACACCATGCCTGTAGGAACAACCAATACAAAACATTTAAGATTCGAGTATTTTTTATCATTCTCCAATATGCATTTTCCGAGCCTACCCTTACTTCTAAAACTCAGAAACTTTATCCCTATCTATACTAATATTATAAAGAAGTAAAGTTTGTGTGTTTGTTAAATTGTAAGGGGTAATTTTGGGATCTACTGAACCAATTTAAAAAATTCTTTCACCAATAGAAAGCCACATTATTGCTGAGTGCCATAGGCTGTATAAAAAAAGATTGTTAACATTATGCCCAACGAAGTGGGCACAGGTCTGCTAGTATAACATAAACGTGTATAATTAGCGTCACGAATCTTTAGCGCTGAACGAAAGCTGCGCTGAAGTCAAAAATAAGGTATCGAGGGGACGGCGGGGCGCGTGGGGCGCGTGATCGTCGGGTGCGCGAGCGTTGATTGGTTCCCCAGTCGTGTTGTCTTTCTCGCACCAATACGTCAATTACGAGCGCGATTCTACTCTCGTCCAGCGCTAAACATCCGTGCCGATACTTATACAATATTTTCACTATACAAAGGAAGTCTTACGGCCAAATAACCATACTCAACTTTAAGCACGCCTCAAGTCTAGTAATTTTGACAGACCGATTTGAGTTGTTCTCAAATCTGAAGAGCGTTTCAGTACTCCGTAGTAGGTATATTCATTAAACAATTAAGTCATAGTTTACACAGATTAGGTAAAAAAACAAATAAAAGCTTGAGCTAATGGCGCCTTATATTAAAGACGTTTATAGAACTATTTAATTCTATATAATTGTTCTAATTAATCGTCCCTTATTAATATTTACATGTATATTGGTACTAAAGTATATATAGTTTTGTATTCTTAATACTATGTAGGACATAAAATCATACAAAAAAACTATTATATTTATAAGGCGATGATGTTATATTAAATAGATATGTTATAAGCGCAAAATTTTGAAGACGCATAAACATCCTAATTAGGACGTTTAGGTCATTGGTTGCCAGTGAATTCACGCGCAACTGACAAAACTATCTCTTTTTTTCTAATTGGTTTTATCATTTATCTCTTTTCTATCGTTTTGACTTGTTTGTATGTGTGTTGCCGCTGCTGTGCGGAACACTTTTTTCGGTTGATTTGTATGGGTATAACATATCTATTATATACCATTGGTATAACGAGATATTTATAGAATTTTAAGGGATCCAAAATGTGATGAGTTCTTTAAAATAAATTACATTCACAGTTCCTTATGTACATTATAATAGACGGTTACTTTACTTCTAACGCATTTATATCTAAGTTTTCACAATCGAATATATTTTAATAATACTGTTTATTTCGTAATTATGTACATTTTTTTTAATTATAGAGTATAAAATTAACTTATTCTAGAAACGGTATAATAACGCTTTCACATTTTAATTGTAGCTAGTCGATCTTTATATATTTACAAAGTTTTTTAAAGCAATTCTACGGTATTCACGAAATGCATCTAAGAGTTTGTAGTGGTCTACAAACCTAACTAAAAAATCGCCAATAAATGTGAAGACTAGTTAATACGAGATGTGTTCCATTCATAATAATTTTAGTCTAAACATATAACGCTTTTATTATGTACAAATCTTAGTACTACATTTTTACAAATAAACATATTTTCTAGAAACATAAATAAGTACTTAATCGTTGCAATATGATATATAAAACCTCATTTTATATCCTCCGAAGATATTATGCCATTCACTCCTGGCCGGTAAGAAACCATATAAATAAAAAACAAATGAAAATTTGAATTAAAAATTTCAACAGATCGGTGATGCTACAGGCGGCGGGTGCGCTGTCGGCGCTTGATTCGAAGCGTTCATAAACGACGCGTGATTTCCCGCCCAAGGCTGCAAGTTCTGCAAAGCGCTAAGCGCTGTATTTGAAGCGGGCGCTGGGGCAGCGTTAGACGGGTTCTGATAGTGAAGCGCTGAAAGCGGTGCTCCGGGCGGCGGTTCCGGCATATAGCCTTTGCTTAGCGCTTCAGCTTGAAGCGAAAGCATCAAGCGATTCGCCGCTTGACGTTCTGCTTCCCGCTCCTCGGCTGTTTGACGTCTGTAAAAGAAAAAAAAAGTTAATTTAATTTTGAATTTACTTAGATAATAATAAAATGTGTAACAATTAATAAATTTAAAATTAACAGATGTGTATTTTTGTTTTTTAATTATTTCTATGTTATTATTCAAGATGACATGTTAGTGTCTAACATCTTTTTGATTCTAAATCTTCTAAACTAGTTTTGAAGATTCTTATACTAAAAGAAAGCCAGCAACTTCATAACATCATACTCCATAAAAACAAATAGCAACTAACGGACTTGTACAAGATCCTTAATTTACTTATTACAAAATCAAAGAGAAAATTTTAATCACGTTAAAATAATATACTAAGTTTGGCATAATATTAATATAATCCTTTTTTCGGTTTTGTATTTAACCTATGAGACTCAACAATAATGTCGCTTTCTATTGATGAAAGAATTTTTAAAATCGGTTCAGTAGATCCTGAGATTACCCCTAACAATTTAACAAACACACAAACTTTACTTCTTTATATTATTAGTATAGATAGTATAGACAACGATCATATAGGTAAGTTTACAACCTCAATAACACGAAAACGAGTGTCCAACAAGCGATTAGCCCAGTTAAATAATGCCACATTATACATTGCATTTAACATTTAACAAGTAATACTGTCATAACCATTTAAAGACAGGTGTTAATGCAACAACCACGTGAATATTGATGCCGTGCTGAATAGCCAATATCCATTAGGCCTGGTAATACGAGTTTATAGGCTACACTAATATATTAATAATAATTTAAGGCTGAACAACTGTAAGTGAAATTGAAATTAAAACGTGCAATATAATTTCCAGACTGAACTTTCGAGAATCTACGAAATTTTTTAAACTGTCTAAATCTACGAAACGCTTTCTTCTGTCTGCCGCTATATTTTCGCAACCTATTTTCATGCGTTTTTTTAACATATAGATAACAGAACAGTGATTCAAGAGGGAGGTTTATTATAATACCTCCTTGCATAAATGCAAGTAAAACCGCGGCGTCAAATAGTAAACAAATCAATATGTTTTCCAAATATGAAACTGTTATTAATAAATTGTGACGGTCATAATTTCGTGGGACTGGATGATTACAAATGTTTTGGCTTTTGAGTACCCTAGAAAAGAATTACGATACATACATTACATATACTTAAGTATAAACATCTACGTAAGTAAATATCGCTCTTATATGAGTATATTTGTTTTATCATGTATTGAGACAAAAACTAAAGTTCTTTTTACTGAAATGACCTATTTGTAGGAATCTAGGCCGGTGTGTGTACGTAAGCTATATTATTTTTATTTATTTTTTAAACAGTATTAAAATCTTAATAAAATATAGACGCTCTATACACGGTTTTAAGTCTTAATTAATCGTCCATAAACACTTGTGTCTAAGCCTTAGTGAATAATACATGAAGGTTTGGATCGATTTGAATTGTCAATTAGTGAAATCATTGGTTACGCGACGACAAGTAACGTTTAGAAATTAGTTCGCGTCAAATGTCAGTTAAACGATAAAGTTTCTGAACGTGTAAGTTTACTATTGAATTATAGATTAGTGATTGATAAATTGGTAATGAATGATACGTGAGATTTTACTCTTGTCTAATTCACTAGTAGGTACTAGGTATGCTTAATTAAAGGTACCGTCGATTCAGTAATTTTTTGTGTAAAGGAGTTATTAACAAATATACACAAATTGTCTCAACTTTTGCGTATATAACGATTCTTTTGAAATTGTATCTCAAAGCTTAGAATAAAATACAAAAACAAAGTACCTAAGTAATAATTTATTTTGTAAAGAAATTTATGGAAATTAAAGAATAATTAATGTAAGATTTTAGATTTTCTGTTTCCTTATAAATCCTTCGTCAGAAAGCGTTCCATCAACAAAGTATAAATATAATATGCTTAGCTATGTATAGCTCGTTAACTTGAACGGAGTCAAGCACATTTGCAAACTTCGAGACCCCCACTTAACATAATACAGAGTGGTTGCATTATTTATAAAGTCGCGTCGATTTGTTGCCCGATTAGTCGATCGATTAGTCAAACGATTAGTTGAGCGACTGGTTTGAAAGTGACGTGATAGGGAAAGTTTGAAAAAATGTTTAATTAATTGTCACGTGAAAAGGCAACTAACTTTATTTTTTAATATTTTTAAATGTTAATTATGTTTAAAAGTCACTTATTTATTAGGTGCTATTACTAGCATATAGCGAAAATTGACTTATTTTCTTAACATACCTTCTAAATTAAAGTGCCTACAATGTCATGATGCCCTGTTCTATAAGGTTTATAGCAGTATTTAAACAAAGTAATATTATGCTTGAAATCGCCATTTTACTTAGCTTTAAAGTGCGAAGGGGTTGAACGTATTTAAGTATCATATTATTTATTAACGAAAACGTTTAGACTCGTACTACGAGATACTAAATTTTTATTTAGCAATTAATTAATTATTAAAAACTGTAGGTAAACAAAAATAGTAGAAATTTATAATAAGTGCGCATTTACAAAATAATCGAAATATCTTGAAATGGTATTATTTTAGCATCAAATTTAATAAAGATTTTTCTTTATTAAAAGCTCTGAATTCTAGGTGAAATTACCAATTAAAACATCTATAGCCCGAAATCATCCAAAAAAGAATTGAATTTAACACTGGTATAGTACGCGTCACGAATCTTTAGCGCTGGACGAGAATAGCTGCGCATCGGTAGAATCGTGCTCGTAATTGACGTATTGGTGCGAGAAAGACATCACGACTGGGGAACCAATCAAGTTATCAACGCTCGCGCACCCGACGATTACCCGCCCCGCGCGCCTTGCCGTCCCCTCGATACCTTATCTTTGACTTCTGCGCAGGTTCGTTCAGCGCTAAAGATTCGTGACGCGACCTATACTTACCACTCAGAAGCTTACAATAACAAAAGATCATTACAATCAGGTGGCACGTCTCAGCCTTCTATAAAATAAACTTCAGATAACAAACGATTATCATTGCCGAAGATATTTACAATTCTCACATGCCTATATTAGTTATATCATTTACTCCTGTATCTCACTAATTAAGATAGCTAGTCTGCAGGCATACCATTCATTTGCATCACGAACTAAAGTAATCAAAAATAAACGCTATTACCATACTAAAATGGCTTAAATTCTATTGGACGTAAACAGCTCTTATAAATAAGGCTTTTACGTAAACCCAAGTGACTCAATTAAAGGATTATCGTAATCAAGGCAATCATTCGACTAACTTCAAGTTTATATTAAATGGTTTTACTTTTAATTTTATTATTGACTTTATTCTATATATTTTTATGATATGTGAATTTATTTTATCCAAATTTATCCCAAATCAATTAACTTAACAATTAAATTTAAATTGGTCTCTGCTATAATATTTAAATTTAGAATGATTCATTTAATATTTAGTCTGTATACTCATAACAGTTTTAAATGTAATATTTAAAACTGAAGATGATATTTTATTTAATACTAGCTGATCCCTGCCCACTTCGTTGGATATAATGTTAATTATTTTATTTTATTTGCCCATGACAATTTTTAAATCGGTTCAATAGTTCCCGAGTTTACTCCTTACAATTTAACAAAAACACAAACTTTACTTCTTTATATTATTAGTATAGATTTCAGGTGCCACGGACCCCTTTACGTCGACAAATTAGAAAGCGATTTAACCACCAATATTCCCTTATTCAGCAGTATCCCTTGTATTCTATTTTATTTTTAAAGTCTGTCACAACAGTGAAACCTCTCCGACTTTAAATTATATATTTATTTACGTGCCCATAATATATGCTCAGCAAACCGCAATAGTTCTTAAACTAGTTCAGTAAATGTAACTATAATTTAAACTTTAAAGCGAACACCCTTATGCATATTCAACACGGCTTTTAAGATAAATAAAAGTGATGTACACATTACATGACCAGACATTCAACTGTGGATAATTAAAACTGACTCGGGAATAAATTACAAAGTTGTTCCACAGTTTATGATGTATTGCTTTCATACTTAATTATTAGTACAACAATTGTTTATTACGTACAGCGAAATTAAATTATTGTTTAATTTCATTTGTAATTAAAAATACATATAATAACGTGACTGCATTTAGTTTGAGTTCTGAATCACGCTATTTATATTTGTTTGAGGCACTATATTATATCGTAGTGGCCCGGTGTCGGGCATCCGCTGACGGGGCTGCGGAAGAGTCCGCCAGAGCACCCGTGACTCCGTCTATACGCGGAACAGTGGAACACCGTGGGGTTTTAGTCGGTTTGAGTCCGACATATCCTACTATCTCACCCCCGGGACGGTAGGCATGCGTGAGCATTTCCCCACGGAAAAAAAACTATATTAT